>JAYMTQ010000952.1:0-15176 GCA_036897385.1 Geranium incanum | reverse complement strand
TCATGTCGAATTAGTTGTTTAATAATATTCGTGTTTTTCTCTAAAAAAAATTTCTAACATAAATTCATATGAATTAATAAGCTAATATCCATCAATCTTTACAAATATATATTGATTTCCATAAGGTTGAGGTATTTATGGCTCAATAAATGAAAAGGGTGATCGAATATATTTTAGTTCAAACTTGTCAACTACAATTATTACGTATACCAAATATAGTCGTATTTCAGTCGGCAGCTAGTGCTACTACGTCTCTATCAGATAGATTATAAGCATAGGCTTAATGAAATGAAATAATTAGTGATAAATTAATTGTGTTATTTACTATTTAGAAACTGACTAAAGTGCTTTAGTGGTTATGGTGTTATTCTCTAAAAAGATTTTACTATTTAGAATGTGAATCTAAATCAATGTATTATAGAGTTAATTAATTATGTCGCTGCTGGAGGGAGCAACTTTCTTTATGATCCATTCTCTGTTCGTGGTCTGATTTTTAAGAGTAGAGAAGCCCATCTGTAGTTATAAATGGGCCTTGACTCTTACTTCGATAGCCCAAAACGAAGCCCAAAGTATCTGGGCCAGTTTCTGGTTCCAGATCAACGGTCAAGAACAGCCAAGTATTCATTACATCCTGCGGTTGCTATTCCCGCCAGTAAGCGCCATTTTGGAAACTACTAAAAAATTACGAAATTAGACCCCCTAAAAAAATCTGAATTGCTTGAACATTTTCATTATCACTTTCACTCGGATCGGATTCGGATAACAGAGAAACAGAACCATAGGTTGAGAGAGAGCTCGAAAATGGCGAATCTAGGATCGAGCATCGCCACCGCCATGGCCGCCGGAGCTTTTCTCCGAACGATTCCACAGAGGCCCGGCCGAGCTAGTTTCCGATCTGCCTGCGTCGCTTGGGTAAGCTTCTCGATTTTACTTCTCACGATGATTTCGCAGCCTGATGTTCAGTTTGAGTCATCGAACTTGATTTGGTTGTGGAAATGAAGGATCCAGAAGGCATATTGGGGGCTCCACAGACCGGCCACATTTCTCGAGTCGAGTTCAAGCGGCGGCTCGAGAAAGACGCCGGAGCTCGGGAGGAGTTCGAGCGCCAGGTCCGGGAAGAGACGGAGCGCCGCCGTGTTCTTCGAGAGGTAAGTTGATTGTCAGATTCTTGAATTGTTGTACTTGTATCAGTGATTTTTTTGTGTGTTATGGTGGTTGAATTTGGGAATTTGATTAGCTAATGAGGTAGTTGCTTAATTGGTATGCTAATTCGTTTTTGTTGATTCTAGTCTCGTGTTGCTCCGGACACTCCCGGGGAGCTAGTCGAGTACTTCCTCGATACTGAAGCTCAAGAGCTCGAGTTCGAGATGGCAAGAATGAGGCCTCGGTTAGTGCATCAATCTCTCGTTGATTGTTCTTGAGCCAAATTGGCAAATTGTTGAGGATGTGGATTTTGGATCGCCCAATGCTTGTTTGATATGTAGTGCCTATTGTGTCATATCTAGTCACACATGTTTGAGTGTCTCTTCATCATCAATTCGTTAAGGCGTGGAATTTTGAAGTAGCTGGTGTAGGAACAAATTACAGTACATAATCAGTCAAGCCCAAATCAAACCAGTTTCATCATGTCAGGCTGTTATAATTTTTTAACTTTCGCAGATTGAATGATGAGTTTTTCGCACACCTGAAGTTTGAACTTGGCCAACTACGGTTTGCTGTTAATAAGACTCAGGTCCATATTTTATTTATATTCTAGACCTGGTTTTTATACGTATGGATATTTCAGTTGAACCGAATTATGAAATGCTTGTGGTTTCTGTAGGATGTGGAAGATAGATTGATCGAGCTAGAAACATTAGAGAAAGCTTTACTTGAAGGAAAAGGTTTGTCAGTCAGTAGTCACCTTATAGTTCCTTGATTTGGGATTCATGTTCTTTCTTATTTTGTAGTAACCCAGAAAAATTTTGGTCCAATTTTTTTTTACAGAAGCGTTCGATAAAATGCAGGCTGACCTCATAACAGCCAAGGAAAGCCTAGCTAAAATATTGTCATCAAAGGATGTAAAAGCAACTGTATGTGCTCATTTTTTTTCTCTAATGCTAAGCCTCTCACTATAATATTTTGGTTGTTTTGTTGATCAATAAAGATGATAATATGATGCAGCTGCTGGATATGGTTGAGCTGAATGTACTCAATAGATCATTATTGACACT
Source organism: Geranium incanum (assembly GCA_036897385.1). Taxonomy (NCBI): domain Eukaryota; kingdom Viridiplantae; phylum Streptophyta; class Magnoliopsida; order Geraniales; family Geraniaceae; genus Geranium; species Geranium incanum. Next base: position 12,963 of record JAYMTQ010000952.1, on the reverse strand, counting down.
ACTAGATGAAAACATAGCAAGCGCGCGAAGGGGTGAACAGGTAACAATTCTATGTAAATAAGATCTTTCCGTTCCCCTTCGAACTGTGACTGAGTTATCTACATGGGTGCCTAAATACTCCACTTGTTTGTCAATCTTGTACAATAAGTTTGAACGTATAGCTCTTAGCTTATATGCGTTTGCATGCGCTTCAAAGAATATGTGTATCTCCTTGTGCCACCATGGCACTACCACTTTATATTTTGCTCACAAACTTTCGGACATTAAGTGCAGTAATTATAGGATAAGTAAATAATTAATAAAACAGGAACCCTGAGAAATGTCCTGATACAACTCGGTTGTGCTTGACAATTGACACCTTAAGAATGCCAAAATTCATGCATGGAACGCCATGCGCATGGCATGGACAGAAAATTATAATCTTAAAAGCACTTTTTAATGCTATAGAAAGTTCCTGATGTATCATGTATTGCATTACCGTGCCTCAAAATCTTCTTATTTTCATCACTAGGCGCAAGCAGCTGCATTCATGGAAAAGGTTCGCACAGCCGTTCTCAAGTACATAACGGTTTAATGTGGAAGGTGGTAATCTTAGGTACTCTTCCAGCCCTTATAGTGAGTATGTGATCATTTTGGTATGAAAACCATGATACTGCTTCAATAGATAAGATGTTATAGAGTTTGTGACTGCTGATGTTAAGTCATCCTATAATTTCCATGAAAATACACGTTTGTTTCGATATTGAGCAGTGTTCTAAAATTCCCCTACTTGTCTAATTAATCACCGACTAGTCTCCATTAATTTTCTGTTAATTCCCGATTAATCCTTAAATCCGATTAATTTTCTTCTTAGTCCCCAGATGACCCTCTTCGCCCGACTAGCGCCTTGCGTTTTTTAGAACATTGGTATTGAGTGATGACACAGTTAACATAATTTGTTTCCTGACACAAGTTTTTGTTTTATGGTGTCTCAGCTTGCTGGTTAATGTGTGAAGGTCACGTGAAGCAATCATAAGGTTTGTACCAAGCTTTTGTTTAATTTGCATAGTATCCAGATTTTCTCGAGTTTGAACCGATGTCAGACTCATCTCACAGACATCATTGAAAGTTGAAACTTTAAAATTGTAAGATAAAGAACAAAGAATTAATAACTCTGAACTTAAAGATGAAAAATAAAACCATTATGAGTGTCTCAAAATCAGGAACTAGGATAGTTTATAGATATAACTCTTGTGATTATGCTCTTATAATTGCATCTCAGTTGAACTATGACATGTTCAAGACACCTTAACAAGCCATAACTTAGATTTAAGCCTAGAAGAATTCATAAGCCATAACAAAATCGTCACGGCATTGCATAGTTCTGTCTTGAACTCTCTAAACTTGAATACGATATGAATCCGGATACATTAAAGATTGCATAATCTATTTCTCATCTTTGTGGATGTTTACTTGTCTTCTCAACCTATAAATATGCAGATGAATTTTTGTAAATCGATCTCTTTGTGAAACTTTCTGGCGATGGCTCAATCCTTGCACATTTCTGGAAATACCATTCTGTTTTATTTGCAAGAAACACACCTGGAATGGTAATTTCCGCTCTTTCATATTGTTTTTTTTGAAGGACTCCAATTGTAGAATTATTTTTGTAAGATTATGAGGTAATGTGTACTGTTATAAGCCAATTAGTGCATCATCTGTATATGGAGAAATGGACTCTAGTCAAGTCCCACTTAACTGAACCATGTAAATTACTCTCTTGAAATCAGACATCGATTCAATCTTACCTAGAGACCATGGTCTCAAGTTTAAGTGTTTAAATAACGGATAACTAGAGACATATGTTTCAACTTCAAGTGTTTAAATAATTGGTAACTAATTTCACATGATTGTCATGCAATTTCTTTTTGGTAGCCCACTAGACGCGTCCATGCTTCTACGTCATAGACTTCATCAAATTGACACCTCCCGCAACGGCACAACTTACCCTCCGTTGGAAGCAGTGTTATAAAAAAAGCTAGGCTCTGAATGTGGATGTCTTTTTGAGGGTTAATCAGATTGAACGGATAATCGTAGATTAATATGAAAAATCGTGAATTTTTCGGATTAATAAATTAAACTGTTGAGGTTAAAACATATGGATGAATAAATTAATTTAAATTAAATTTCCACCTAAATTACATATTTAATGTGGTTACTAATATAATTTTAAAATCTTATTTTGTTGAGAAATTCAGCAAGTGATCTTTGTTCTTAATTTACGCTCGGTATAATAATTTTCACTTAAAAAATTTGAGTGTAAATTATCCATTTGAAATGGAAAAATTCAAAAGGATAACTTGTAAAGAGTTTTGTGTTTGATTAAGCCGATACAACGAGATTAGCATATTGGGTTATGAAGGCCCAAATTTAATCAGTTGGGCTCAGAAAAAGATCCAAAAAACATTAGAAACTCCCTCTCTCACTCTCTGTCGTGCTAATTAAAAAAATATTATTTTTAGTATAGCGAGTTCCAGAAGTTGAACCAGAAATCACAAATTTTTCGTTATCCCGAACAACCACAGAACCACTGAGAGAGAGAGAGAGAGCTCAGAGAACACAACAATGGCGGCAGAGACCCTGAGATTAGCTAATTTCAGTGGCTCCTCAACGAGACCGTTGATCATCCCTCTCTCACCTATTCGCTTTCTGAACCTCACTTCCTTTGCTTCTCATTTTTCGGGTCGCATGCGTGTCTCCTCCAAATCCTCCACTTCGAGCCATCGGAGCAGAAGAAATTTCTCGGTCCACGCCATGGCATCACCAGAAGGTCTGTTCTGTATCGCTTTGATTTCTTTTCTGGTTTATAGACATTTTGTGTGTGCATGCAATTCGCTGAATTTGTTGAGAAAGCTCTGGAATTTTAATTAATCGTTATTGGAGACCTAAAATTTGGTTCATTTACTTTGGAACTATGGCATCAGTTTGTAAGTTAGTGATGTCACTCTAGAAATCCAACTCCAAATGATACAGTGTATGGAATGGGGATGAAAGGTTTCAGCTTGTTTACACTAATGTGTTCTAAAAATCTATCACTAGTTCTATTAGTCTCCTATTAATTTTCGATCAGTTCCCGAATGATCCTCTATTGATTGATCCCCGGTTACTTCTATTAGTCCCCAAATAATCCCCAATTAGTCCAAATAATTTCCAATTAGTCCCCTAATAATCCCTTAGGGTTTTGCTAATTTCGCACTCTAGAAATTGGACTCCAAATGAGACAGTGGATGAATGTTGGGTTCTTCGAAGAAGCAAAAATCTTTTGGATTTTCTTCTAAAAGTTTGAGGGTGGTTAAAAAATGAAACCTTTACTTCGTCCGGCGATAAGGATGAGTAAAGCAAGCTACACTCATTTCAGAAATCTGTTCATGTTGATGCACATAGTTGACAGATTATTGTAAACATTTAAAAATATTTATTTATATATTTTAAAAAATATAATTCTTAGTTTTAAGGGCAATTTTGTCATTTTTGTAAAAATATATACATTTTGCACCAAAAAACCAAATAACAAAGTAAGCCACACTTTATTTAAAAAGTATCATTGTATAGAGCACTTTTTGCAATTTTCCAAGAATTAAAATGATCAAATCAAGAAATTCGAGAAAACTTACTAACTGTCGCGGTTGTATAGATATGGTCTCCAACTTTCTTAACATGATTGCGAGCAGCAATGATTGTGGCGTTTATTCCATCTCCTATAAGCATCAGACCCGTCAGGTTCTTTGGAATCACAACCGTCTCCTCGTAAAAACCCTTCTTCACATGTATGACGATCCTCGCCTTGGTTTTCGCCCTCCTTTCCGCAGCAGCTTGGATAGCTCCATTGATGGTCTTGTATGGAGCAGAACCGTACTTATCTACCACAAGATGCCTCAACGTTGATGTTTTATTGGTGGGGGGCACCTGTTCCCTGAGCAGTCTTCGATCAGCGACCGAAACCCAATCTGAGAAGTCTTCGTCTGCTTGATTTTTTGGTGAAACCCAATCTGAGGAGTTGTCGTCTGCTTGATTTTTCGGTGAAGAGTAGCTGAGCAACTTTGACAAGTCACTTAGCAAATTTGACACGGTGCACGCAATGGCACCATTTTGGCACTTGCTTTCGCTCGCGCTCGCTGAATTTACCCATGTAAATGAATCACCATGCACTTCACTGAGAGCTAAAACCAGAAGACAAGAAACCAGACAAATAAATGCTGTTTTAACCATGGATATAGGTGAGATGATTATTTCCAAGTACCAGGATGCTTTTCCTAAACCAGTTCATGCTTGCTTTTTATAGGACAATCTGGCAAAATCTAACAGACATCAATTTATGTACACTGCAGTTAAATAAAGAAACATCCTTTATGTTCCACCTGACAGAAATGAATGCAATTATGGAAACAGACTTGCAGTTAATGATGGAAACTTTCATGTTGTCTCAAGAACCTAATGCATTTATGAGCTTCTTTCTTGTTTACTTAATGAGGAAAGGGAGTTATTGAATGCATATAAATTTCCAACAGTAGCTATTTGTCTTGTAGCAGCTTCCAACAGTCTTCACTATATTTTAGTTACATTGAACTTTGTTAGATTCAGCAAATGACAGTGACTGAGTTCTTGAAAACCAAGAATTTTCGACTTCTGAAGAAGGTATTTCTCAGTAAATCCCAGAAAAAAGACAGTAGTGAATCTTTAAGCATTACATTGTCAAAATGAACTTATTGGATCAACAAGTAAACCAAAGCATGAATGCATTTCATTCAATTTCTATCAACTACTTCGTGTATTTGAAAACATGGAATACTTTGTAAATCGGCATAAATTCAAAAATAGACAATAAGAAACAAGAGGGATTTCAAATTTTCAATGCAAACTCTTTCATTCATTGAATTCAGTATGAATGATGTTAATAATAACTACAAGTAATGAACTAAGGAAACATATTGAAATAGATAGAATGCAAAACCAAATTATACTAAGCTCCGGCAGGGATAACAAATGCAGCAGAGAATTTCTTTGTCGTGTTGGAAGGAGCTTTCACAGTTCCAACAGTCGATATTCCATGACCATGAACAAAACCATTGCTCGTCTCATCCAGCTCCTGATCATCTCCCGGCCAGGAAGAGCAATACGAGTCTTCATCAGATATACAGCCACAATCATCCGAGAAACACGACGAGCTCAACTCATCGTCAGAGTGACACAACGACGAGCTGATCTTTTCCGCATCAATACCCTCTTCCATCATCTCAAACTGTCTATCGTCATCTCTATCTTCATCGCCAAGGCTGGCTATAAAGGGATGATCAAGAAGCATCTCGGCAGTCAGCCTGAACTTGGCATTCCTCACCAAGCACGCCTTCAAGAAGGCCCTACAATCTCTCGAGATTGCAGCTGGGATACCAGGCAATCCACGCCCATATCCGATCTCATTCAAAAGATCCTCCTTCTTCACGCCCCAAGGCTCATTCCCAGTCAGCATTTCCAGCACAACACAGCCAAGAGCCCAAATATCAGAAGGCGCCTCCTGAGTACCATCCACAACCGCCTCGGGCGCCATGTACTGAGCAGTGCCCCTCAAATAAGGATCAATCCTCCTCTTCTTGGCCTGGTTCACAGACCTCGCCAGCCCGAAATCACAAATCTTTGCAACAAATTTGGGTTCATCCCCATCACAAACACGAGCAGCAGGCACAAGGAGGATGTTCTGAGGCTTCAAATCGCAATGAACAAAGCCAAACTCATGAACATGCCCCAACCCTTTGAGCACAAACCTAGTGTACCTCCTCACATCCGATTCGGGCAGCCCCGAAACCCCCGATTTCGCAATCAAATCAGCTAGGGTTCCACCAGAAGCATACTCCAAAAGCACATTGTAGACCATATCTCCGTTCTCGCTCGTCGTGGTCTCTTCGCCATAACATCGAACAACTTGTGGGCAACTCGGGATCTTACACAACACCTCCTTCTCCTTCTGGAGCGAGCCCGAAACAGACACCTCCGCCGATTTCACCGCCATCAGAGGCGGGAAGCAGCAAAACCTCGACCTGGGTTTCCTCGAACTCGCCAGAAAAACCGACCCGAAGCTTCCTTTTCCGATCATCGGACCTCTCGTCCACGACCTGCCATGGTTGCTCTGCGCGCCATTCTCGCCCAGCTCCGGCAAGTCCTCAGCTTTCCTCTTCATTGCTTGGAAAAAACAAAACCCAAATCAATGAATGAATCGGAAAATGGTATTACGAATAGAGGGTGTGTGGATTTAGGGTTGAAGAGAGCGAAATTGGGATTTGATACAGGTTAATTTGTGACAACGGTCGTATATGTAGTAATGTGTTTTTTTCAAACGCGTCAAGTGAAGACTTCGGAGTTGAGAGGTGGCGTGCGGCGGGACTCTCTCTACCGTTGGATTCTGATCACGTGCTTATTATCATCTCTGGCCTGTGGTTGTTTAAGATTTACTAATACATTTAGTAGATGTAAATAATCTTTAGTTGGGATGTTTCGGAGGTAACACATATTTGTAATTGAGTGAAGCTGTGGGCTTTTATGAACGAGGTCCGCGGACCATAAACCATCAAATATGAGTAGGACACTCCTACTCACTTGGTCTTCGATGAGGTCGATTTCATAAAATGACGAGTCACTTCATTCACTAACCTATAATAATAATTATATAGAATTGAAATAGAAGAATATGGAGATAATAAACGTTTACAGTCAGCTACAACTCTTCCCGAAAGAGAGGCGATATTTGCCATGGTTTCAACAAATGTTGAGGCTGATTGAAAATATTCAAACGCATGAAACTCCAGAGTTAACTAGTCAACATATTGGCTCCCGAACTCCCAAAGCTGAGACTGCCCGTGAAACCCCGACTCTTTGCCGTTCTTCCACGCTGCATCCCAGATCGAAGCGCCTGTCGCCGACACTAATCGCCCCCCCCATCAACGGTTATCTTCAGCCCCCTTGGGGTGCTAACAAAAACCAACCCAACGATTTAATTAACTGATCAATTCGGTTCTAGTCGGTTTCAGTTGCAGTTCAGAATTCTTGAACCGATCAAAAATCAAAATGACCGACCATGGTTTCATCTTTATAAAAAACGGTGAGTTTTAGTAGCTTAGGGTTAAATTTAGAGTTAAACAATTTTAGCCGAGACCAAAAATATTTTTCAACCTCACAAATCAGTGAAATCACAACACATAAGTTTAAAGTTTGACGTGATGAGAGAGAGAGGGACTAGCCGGCGTTGGCGTCTCCGACGTGACGAGTCTCGGTGTCTTCACATCTCCGGCGTCTACTCGTCTCTCGGCGCTTCCCTCTTTCTCCACGAAGACACGAACTGGAACCATACTTGAATGTAAGGTTAATCTCCCGAAAACAAAATTGTATCGTTGTTCTGAATTTATATTCAAATTTGGGTTTCATTTGTTCAATCAAGTCCTTGGCTCAGATTTAAAATTGGGTTTCTTGTTTTAAGTGCATTTTCTGATTAACAGCTGAAAAACAGTTCCATGATGTGCTAAAGTTCTGGTTTTGAGTGGGTACTAACTTAGCAAAATAATAAGAGCATCCACCCGAACGACATAATATGATTGTTCTGACTGAGAATTGTTAAAATGTATCGAGTTTGTTTGGAAGTGAAGGTTATGTGATGATCTGCTGCCTGATTGTTCATTCAAAATGAAAGCTGAAACTAGAGGAGTTGAAGTGAGTTTCTTTCTTATACATGTTTTCTAAAGCTATGTGATGTGTCCTTTTTGTTTCCAGTTGATACTATGTAATTTTTTTATTCTTCTGTTTTGCAGGCTCCAGTAGCTGATCTACATGAGGCAGTTCATAAGTGATGTAAGATGTACTCGCCTTGACCTTTGCATATTGTTCATGGACAAGTTAAACAACTGAAATTATCAGTGGGTTGGGTGGTTTCAAAATTACAACACTGTCATTTGTTATGTATTTTTTTGTGCTTGTTACTTCTATCATGACCAATTAGGGCATCTGATATCAGTAAGTTGGTGGTTTGTTTTCTTCAAATGTGTTTTTGGCACATAAATATCATGCAATCTATGTCAGCCATAATACTTGTGTATAATAACTATATATAGGTTGTTTGCATCTGTGTATGTAACATGCATAGATATATGCATGCTTAACATGAGTGTAGATCACATTCTTGTTTAGAGTTTCTGGGAAGTATTCTGAATCACGCTGTAGCATTTGCTACATGATAACAAATGTACAAAAGCCAAGCTGAAAGTTGAAAAACTACATTTTCTTGCAACAGTTTGATAGTGCCATTACGTTCGAAGTGCACGCTTATTTCAGCCTGATGGTAGTCACTTTCATATAACACTGTCTTCCACTGATCTTCATGGTGTATGAAGTTATCATTGTTGAGGGAACCTGGGAAAGTCAAAGCACGCACAATTTGTACATACAAAAAACGCACCACCAGTTTTGTACGACAAAGTGTGATACTGTCACTCGTCGCCTAGAATAGTAGAGGATGATACTCCGAGAGAAGAGGCAAATGTTGCGGTAGTGTCTCCACTAAGGTACCTCTTGAGCCTATCCAAGTCATCTGCGGCATCTAGCATAGTAGGCCTAGTTGAAGGTGATTCCTGAGTGCATAGAATACCCAACTCGATCAACTCTGCTATTGCCACTTCCCACATTTTCTTTACTTCAGGAGACTGATCTCTCGAAGCTCTTGTCAACGAAGAATCCACCACTTTCTCCGTCCTTCCTTGGTAGTGGCTCTTCACCCATCTGTGCAGGCTTAGTCCACCGCCAAACATGTCATCAGTCGGTCGCTTTCTTGTTACCATCTCAAGAACTACAACGCCAAAGCTGTAAACATCTCCCTTTGTGGACGTGCTTGATCCATATCCATATTCTGCAATAACCAATGTTAATTAATAATTTTTAACCATTTCTCCTTGTTTATATCAGCAGATAGTCTAGAAGAGCAAGATTGGAAGTGTACCTGGTGCAATGTATCCAATAGATCCGGACAGCACATTTGCAGTGGAATTTCCCATGTTCTGAACCATTCCTGTATTTCCAGCATCAACCGTCATGACCAACCTTGCAATCCCAAAATCAGAAACCAGAGCTGTCATGGCATCGTTGAGAAGAACATTGCTTGGCTTCAGATCACAGTGTATGACTTTGACAGGCGAGTGATGGTGCAGATAGGCCATCCCTTCAGCAATGTCGCTGCAGATGTTAACTCTCTCGACTAGGCTTAAATCCGAAGAACCCGACTCTGGATAGAGTCTGCTATCCAAACTCCCATTTGCCATGTAAGGAAGGACAAGAGCCTTAAAATCTGGTAAGCTGCATGCTGTTATGATTCTTATCAGGTTCCTGTGCCTAATCCCCTTCAAGACTTGGCATTCTCTGGTAAAGCTCTTTGTGGAGTTTCCTGATTGTACCTGCAACACCTTCACCGCTATAGTAGTCCCATCTGGAAGAATTCCCTTATAGACGCGCCCATAGCTGCCGGATCCAAGTAGTCTTTGCTCATCAAACCCTCCTGTAGCCTCTGACAGCTCTTTATATGTAATTCTTGGAATATTGATATTGTGGATCATTTCAGGTTCCGTCTCGTTTCTCACTGCTTCAGTTCTGCCATGGGAAACCATTTCTTTGATGCGCCAGAAACCAATCACACAACATATTGTCAACAAGAACACTGATACGGATATGACAAGGGTGAATAAGATCAAGAACTTGTGTGAATGAGGCCATCGCCTTTTCCGTGAGCAAAAGGGTATGCCAGGAACGTCCCCACAAAGACGCTGCTTGCCCAAGAATGACATGTATGTGACAGAACTGAATATGCCCCCAGAAGGAATGGTTCCTCTGAAGTTGTTGAATGAAAGGTTGAGAAAGGTCAAGGTGTGTACTTTGTTCAGGCTTGTTGGTATTGTTCCAGACAAGTTGTTTTCTGAGACATCAAGGGTCTCGAGATTCTGTAGATCGCCTAGAGAGTCAGGAAGATTCCCCGTAAGAGCATTGTAAGACAAATTGATCATCCTCAGCGCGATGCACCCTGATATCTCCTTAAAGATGCCACCAGTGAAGTTATTTGATGAAAGATCCATTTCTTGAACATTTTTCAGGTTGCTAAGCTCAACTGGCAAAGAACCTTCAAGAAAATTATGTGAAAGGTTTAGAAAGATTCTGATCTCTCCGAGACCTGATATATTCGGGGGAATTGTTCCTGTCAGTCTGTTATATGATAGATCAAGCTCGTAAATACCAGTGCACTTCCCCAACGAAGGAGGTATAGTTCCTGAGAGGCTGTTGTTGTTAAGAAGCAGAGAATATACATAAACCAGGTCTCCTAGTTCGCTCGGGATTTCTCCTGAAAGCATGTTGTTCGAGAGATCGAGCAGACCCAAATTAGGAAACATACCGAAAACTGCAGGAATCGTTCCTGTGAAAAAATTAGAAGACAAGTATAGCTGTTGCAGCTTTGACATGTCACTGATACATTCACAAACAGTACCATTTACACGATTATGCCCCAAGTTCAGCTTCAAGAGCTTGGAAAGCTTCCCTATATCAGGAGGAATAGATCCAGAGATGTGGTTTTTATGCAGTGAAAGAGTTTCTAAACTCACAAGCTGACCAATGGAACCAGGCAATGCTCCTCCAACTCCAATGCCACCCAAGTCGAGCTCCTTGAGCCTAGTGCAATTTGCAAGGGAAGAAATAAATGGATCGAGATTGGTGTTGTGATCATGGCTCACCATGACTGTATATGACAAATGGAGAAAGACAAGTGAAGGTAGCTTTTCGACGACCTTTGAGGGCAATTCACCAGACAGGAAATTGTATCCTACATCTAAGTTTAAGATTTGTGAAGCGTTGGTTAAAGAAAAAGGAAGCTCTCCAAGAAGGAAATTACCATACAGATTGAGGCTCAACAGGTTCGGACAGTTCCCGATCTGTTCTGGTATTGTACCTGTGAAATTATTCATGGAGAGGTCTACGATTCTCAGCAAAGTGCAATTTGAGAAGAGAGACGGAGGAATGGTACCGGACAAGCTGTTATTCATCAAGCTTATTGAATTGAGGTTCACAAGAAATGATAGAGACTCGGGCAACGAACCTTGCAGGTCATTGCTGTCTAGCAGGAGTTGGCAGAGGTGTCTGAGGGAGGAAAATTCGAGCGGAATGGTGCCAAACAGGCGATTGTGAGAAAGATTGAGGGAGCGGAGCCTAGTGAGGTTCGCAATGGAAGGCGATAGCGGGCCTTCGAGCTGAGCATCTTGCAGGTTGAGCTGCACGACGCGGTGGTGCAATCTGCTGCAGCTGACACCAGTGAAGGTGCAGACACCGGACGCTTCTTCCCAGTTCGACATCATTGAATTCGGATCACGCCTTATTGTGCTCCGGAACGATAGGAGAGCGGCCTTGTCCGAATGTAAGGAATGGTGAGGGTGTCTGTGATGGCCTGACCCTGCTGCTGTTGATGCCAGAATCAAGAACCTGGACAAAACAAGAAACAAGATAACCATGTTTGAGAGTTTCGAAAATGTTAAGGTAGTTACATTGTGTTGCAAGGTGATAGATAATAAACTAAAACCAAGTGGAGGAAAATTCAATACAGGTCATGATTTGTTGGAGAGACTAAGCAGAAACTATGATGAATAGATTATCAGCTGAAGCCATTAACAAGACAATGGAGAGTAGGAACTGTATTATATTCCGCTAGCTTGTAGGGCATGCACAACTTTGTCTTATAAACAATTTTAGTGGCACTGCTTTGTTTCTCTCACACACTCATTACTGCAGTTGAAGTTTCTGTGCCATGACTATTCTATCAGTGTACTTGTCTAAATAACAATTTACAAGAAAACATGTTTCTCGTGATTTTGAGCTGCAACTGCAAGTAATGATGCAATTCATAATATGGTTTTTGATTTCTGGGTTTTAATTTTCCTATCATTATCAGTTTAATTATAGAGAAAAGTTGTGGATGGGAAGAAATATGGATGCTTTGAATTTGTATTTCTTTGTTTGGGATATAAGAAAAATCACATCTTCTTATATTGTTTTTTGATTTTGTTACCTTCACGAATCACAAGTTGTGTTTGATGTTTTGATTCTCAAAATCGGATAAAAGTATTAGGGTAATTCTATTAGGATAATTTTATATCAGTACTTCAAGTTTGCTTCATTTCGAAATTTGTACTAAAACTTATAACAGTTGTTAAATATAATAAAATTAGTTTGTAAAAAGTCTAAAACGTTCTCAATAATTATGATTTGAAAGTTGACCGGTTCAAATCCGGTCAAACCAGTTCAATCTGACCGATTTAATTATTAATGATTAAAATATGAAAAGACAATTTTGCCCTCATTTAAATAATAAACTAAACTTGTAGTATGTTAGTCTTTTCAACTACAAATTGAAAATTTTATAATAAATGACCAATTTGCCCTCTTTAACCTCTCTCTCTCTCCCCTTGGTTCTCTCTCTTTCTCTCACTCAACAGAGAAGAAGAGATTTGAGGCAATTTTGAATGCTCCAGCCTCTCCATTGATTTCAGACCATTCAATGTCCTGTGACCAGCACGATTAGAATCCAAATTAGTTTTCCAATCTCAGCAGTCCTTCCACGTTTTCCCAGCAACTAAACATAAAACAAGAAAACCAAAGCAATCACAAACTTGCTGAGGTTTAGGTGGTGTAGGATCTCGATGAGAGGGGCGAAGAAGGCTACGGTTTTGCCGGCGCCGTCCTTGTAGGTGCAGAACTCGAACCCGGCGTTAGAGAGAGCTTCGAGGAGTGGCGTGGCGGCGGATATATTGGAGATCTGACTTTGCCCAGATCTGGGTCGAGGGTTGACTTCGCCCAGTGTGGCTCGAGGTCCTCCAAACCGTACAAGAACCACCGCCAGAGCAACCACTGGGCCGCCCA
>JAYMTQ010000951.1:0-15183 GCA_036897385.1 Geranium incanum | reverse complement strand
CACTGAACTGATTTGTTTATAACCGTGATTTGTCGAGAACATTGCTCTAACATTGTTCTCGACATCCTGTCTGACAGAATTAATAATTTCAACACAAAAAAATATTGAGCTCAAGATACTTATTAGGAATTCACAAAATATACTCGTTTAATGCATCACTGTCTTTTAGAACACTGATTATAAGTAACTCAAAGAAGTGGTTTATTAACATACCCTATCATGACGACGACCGACTTCTGGACATCTCACTAGTGCTTGCTCTTGCCTTACGAGCAGGCGCTCACCCGAAAGGACTCCACCTCCGGCCTCTACTATACGACTGCCCCGCCCACATAGTCTGGGTCGGGGAGAGTACGCGCCAGGTGGAGTTCCTCCGGGGGATCGCCAACCCTTGGGATCAAGGTGAATTTCACAGCTGGAAATCTCGTCTTGAATTTCACACTTGGGATTAGTTTAATTTGTACTATCCTAATTTTTTGAAGTAAATTATTATACATACATACAGATTCAAACTGTGGACAATATTCTACTCCGGATGCCTTAGAAAATGAGAAACTTTTTGGAGAGAGATTTGATTACTTGTTTTGGGAGGGCATGTGGGTTCTCCAACCAACCCAACAAGAGAAAAACAATAACCGAAAGAAGAAACCAGTGAGCATAGAACCTATGAGCAGAAGAAAAACGATAACCGAAAGAAGAAACCAGAACAAACAAACAATCACTTACATAATGCAGATGGTGGCAGCAGAGAGCCAGAAACAACGAACAGAATGGATCATAAGCAGAGGTTCAAGTAGAGCTTATTGTTCCGAAGGAAAACAAGAATTGTATAATGAAAAGCACCAAACCAGACAGGCTCTTCAGAAAGGCTGAAAGCAAGTAACACAATAACTTTGAGTGTAAATGATTTGGTGCAAACACAGAGAACAAAAGAAAGAATAGACGGAGGAATTCATTTGATATATAGAGGCTCACCTTCTTGTGAAAGAATCAGGCGAGGTTTTCGTAATGCATCCCGTCTGCTGTCTCATAATAGTAGTCGATCTGTGGGATGTGCTTGACCTTTGGACGATCCACGGCTCCTTCTCCCCGTATGAGATCCACAAGTTCTCCAGAAACTCGTCTTAGATGCAATTGTTCAAGTTTGGTGAGGTATTCAATACCACGAGGAAGTGTTTTCAACTCCATAACATCAATGAGTCTCAAAATCCGGAGATCGGGCATCACTCCTTTCTCGATAAATATGTCTGTCATTTGAGATAAATTACGCAAATTCAACCGCCTGAGATTAACAAAGCCTCCAAGGAAAGAAAATAATTCCCCTGCATAGGCATTAACAAGAACTAGCTCTGCCAAACAAGGAAGTGTCCCAATGTGCGGGAGTGGATCATCCGTTAATTTTGACCAATGCAAACACAAAAAGGTGACATTCTGCAGCGAGGTAAACCAATGTGGTACCTTCCTCAATTTTCCAGCCAAAGCAAGAGTTCTAAGCAAGGGAGGAGGGGAAGACAATGCCTCTATATTAAGAAACATCTCTTCATCTGCTGCCATCAAAGTTAATTGGTAAAGCAACTTCAGCTTTTGGACTGAAACACATAAGTTCACCCCGTCTTCTTCTCTCACGTTCGTGATCCCAAGCTTTCTGAGTTGCATTATGTTCCCTACCCGTTTTATGATGTCACCTTCTGCTTCAATGCAATCCATAGCTTGCAACTTCTTCAGTTTACAAATATTGGATGGTGCTTGCATACCATTAAAATATTTGAAATCAAGTAACGTTACATTATAACGGTACATAAGTAAGACTTCCAAGTTCTTACACTTTGCTATCCCACTTGGAAGCTTCTTAATTTGTGTATCCACAATGTCCAAAGTTTCAAGGTTACGTAGGTTTCCTATAGATTTTGGGAGCTTCTTGATTGGAGTTTCCCTCAAGTTCAAGTACCTTAAGTTGAACAAATATGACAGCTCACATGGCACCTTAACTATCGGCACACCCTCAAAATCCAACACTTTCAACAATTTTAAACCTGAGGGAAACACATTCGAAAAAGATAGATCGGTGGCCAAGTCATTGACAAAAATAAGAAGGGATCGAAGATGTGACATACGGCTGTAGCATTTGAGCTCATCATCACATATTTGAACTGCAAGACGCCGACTTTCTTGATTTGCGAGTGTCTGCTTGCCATCATGTACAACAAAAAAATCATCTTTTTCTGAAATTGATAAAGCAAGCTCACGCATGAGGTCGTGCATCTTACACTCTTTTGGCCTTCCAACACTATTCTTCTCAACAACTTGAAGCATGCTTCTAGAAATGAGTTCAAAAACATAGTTTTCTGCTACCTCCTCTGGCCTGAATCGATTAACTTGTTCCACAAATCCCTCTGCTAGCCACAATCTGATAAGTCGTTTTCTTCTAATACAATAATCTTCAGGGAAAATGGAGCAATACAAGAAACATTGCTTTAGCTGATATGACAAATCGTTGAAACTAAGAAACAAGATCCTCTTTGTCACCGCTTCTAGCATTGGATTGTTGTTTAGCTGCCAGCTCAAGTTGTCAAGAACTCTACTCCACTCTTCTTTTGTTCTTTTTGAAGCCATCAAACCCCCCAAAGCCACAATTGCAAGAGGAAGACCCTTGCATCGCCCAACAAGTTCACGAGCTAAATGTTCAATCTCTGATGGGCAAGATTTATTATCACGACTTGAGAATGCTTTCATGCTAAAAAGGGTCCAAGATTCTTCCTTTGACAGTGGTTGAATGTGACGAGAATGACTTGGAACTCCAAAAGAAAAAGAACCAACATCTTCATTTCGAGTTGTAACCATAATCCGGCTTCCAAGATGTGAGTTTTGGAACACCGTCGTCATTTCCATCAACACTTTTGCATCCCAAACATCGTCAAGGACTACAAGGTACCTTCTAGTCCTCAAGTAGTCCACAAGCACCAATAACAACTCATCATAAGTCATAGATTTCAAGTCCATATGATTCTCTTCCTTTGTCGCCTTATAAAACTCCTTGATCAAGTTTATGAGCAAATCATTTATTACATATGATTGAGAAATGGTTATCCATGCGTAACATCCAAAATGTCGCTTTAAAGCCTCATTATTGTAGGTTTTGGCAGCAAGTGTAGTCTTTCCCGACCCGCCCATTCCAACTAAGGAAACAAAGGTCAACTGCGACTCCCCATCCATTAGCCATCCCATCAACAATTGTCTTTCACTTTCTATCCCCACAAGATGATCTTCATTAATCAAAAGAGATGACTTCCCAAGGTTTCGAAGCAAATTCCCATCGTTCTGTGAACGACTGCTCCCCTCTATTCGTTCAACTCCATATCTCTTGTTCATTTCAGGAATAGCCCTCACGGTTTTGCTGATCTTCTGCAGCTTGGTTGCAATTTGACGTCTCACCCAGAGGTTCTTTGGGAAGTAGAAAGTTTTGAGGAGGAATCTAATGAAATGTCCTCCAACTTGCTGGCTGTTAACATGGTAAGTGAACTCATTTATGATGTTTTCCACATCATATGCAATGCGTTTCACTTGTGTCACCCACGTCTTCTCGCCTTCTGTCAAACCATTCTTTTTCTCCGCATCTTTCAGAAATGATCCCATGGCTTCCAACTCATGCTTAATTAGATTTATTTCCTCGCTAATTCCTCCCAACAAGGAAGCTTCGTTTTCTAAAGCTGACACGACTCTCCCAAGGATGAGGTCCATTGAAACTGTGGCCATCTACACAAGTTCACAGCAGGTCATCACTTATATGATGATTAACATACACCAAAAATAGCATGGATGGTGATCATATTTATATTCTCTGTCAAGGGAATATTGAAACTTCTTTTTTTAGAAAATAAAGATATATTGACACTTCAATAAGCATACCAAGGGTTCAATTAATCAATAATCTTCAGATGTGGGATAATTGCACTTGGACCAAGAACTAAAGGGGAGGAAATTTTGAAGGGTCATAATCCCTAATCGAAACTAGTTTTAATACCATGTTAAACCTATTCCAACATCAAGAACTCAATTAATCTAAAAAATTCAGATCTGTGAATATGGTCAATACCCATAAATTCAAAACTCAAATAAGATCAATAGAGAAGAGGAAGGTCACTTACCAGAGAGATTGAAGCTAGAGAGCACCAAGAAAATAATGTATGTCAAAATAACTCAGAAAGAAGGAATTGTTGTATTTTCAGAGCTTTGAGGTTGTGGTTGTTGAAGCCCAGCCCACCCATATATATGGTCAACTCCTAAGCCTCTCCTTTTTGCTTCTGATAATTGAGACAAACTTACAATACAAATTTGTCAAATAAGTACAACACAAGTTGGGCCACCCACCTTACAAGGAACTCATTTTTATATACTTGACGTTTTGAGTTTCCCTGAATCTTTATTGTTTTCTTGATCGAATAAATATATTTTATTATTACATTTTACATCTCATTTACTAACTCTAATCGTTTTAAATGAAGTAAAAAGAATTCAAATTTTAAATTCGGTTTGAAAAATACTTATATAACTCTTGCTCCAATTCATTCTTTTATTATTATTTCATCTCCGGATGTAGGAATTGTCCATCTTCTAGAACCTCTCCCAAATGCATTTAAAATCATTTTTAAAAATTAAATACATATTTAATTATTATCAAAATATTTTATTTTAAAAAAGTTTAGAGTTTTAAAATATCTAGTGGCAAAATTGAGAATAATATAAGCTTAAGAAAATTATACTTAAGGAAATAACAACAGACTCAATAACCAAGGAAGTTAAGACTATCCATTCATTGTTGACAAACTCTAATGTGTCAAAATTCAAAATTTTAAGGAAAATACATAAATTTTATGGTTAAACTTAAGACTCTACATTTTGTTGCAGATCCCTACATTTATCTAGTGGTGAGATTAAGTATATTTTCATTTTTATTTTGAATAAATTATATTTTCATTTTAATTCTTGAAATTTTCTCACATTGAAAGCATATGGCTAGATAGGCATTGTCATATATAACTTCAATAATTAACTTAAGTTCTTGACTGGTATCATACTATAATATTAATACAGTATCACTATTTGATCAGCACTTCCATGAAAGTTTGGTATGTATTTACAAAATTGAAATTTCTATGTAATCTATGGTTCAATGGGACACAACACAACATGTTTAAAAAATCAAAGAAATCAGAGATCAGAACTGTGGACAGGTTCCAGTTGTTTATGGGCCTGCTCTTGTTGAGCCAGACTTGAGCCCGTCTCTTGGTTTGGGCTGTAATGGGCTCTCCCAATATGGATGATTAGGCTGCTAGGCCAGTGCTTGTTGGGCCTCCCTTGGATGATTTAAATTCTTCATTGCAGATGCAACTCATTCTGACCCGTTGCAAATGTTAGAAAAACATGAAAACCTCGTAAATTTTAAGGATTCACTTATGAGACAAACGACGAGGTCATGATCCAAATAATTTAAAAAATCGAGGCAGAAAATAAGTCATCACCTCGCCAAGCTGAAGCCGTTACTTAGGCTCTCTATCAAGCTCTTATTTTCCTTTTTCATTATGTAATTCACCTTCTATGTATTGTTTTCATGGAGTTTTATCTTCTTAACTTCAAAATCGACTCTTTGTTTTTTATTTTTAATCGTAATATTGCTTATAAATAAAAATTTGAGTCATCATTTGTTCGGGGAGAAAACAGATTTGGTTATCGTCGTTTGGTGGGAGGTCGACTTTAACGTTAATCCAGTTTTCAAAAATAGTTTTTACTTTCTTTTATCAAAATTGTATTTTGTTTAAAAGGGGTATTTATGTTTTTTTTTTCACGTGAAAAATAACATCTTACTAATCTTACTAACATCTTTTCCTATTCATGAATTTTTCTTTATATCACATTGAAGCATATAGGGAACTTATCATCATTTCATACATATTTAGACATTTACCATTAAACATAAATAGGAAAGCACACCAATAATCATTTACCTACTTCACATAACTGTAGCAAAAAGCTCAAAGAATAAGCAGTTCAGCGTGAGGACACAAACACAAAATAAGTTCATCAGTTACAGACTTGCAGAAGTTTAAAAGCCTTACTAAATATTACTTGCATGTCCAGAAAAGCCTTAAGATGTGTTATTGATGAGAAAGAAATTAAACAAAGATTTGGACGTTCAGAAGCACCAATACTCGACCGGTTTTCCAGAAACCCTGCAAGGAAGAAGTACAGAAAATAGTGAGTTCAAGATACTTGTAAGGTTATCAAGAATCGACAAAATTCATCTTCTTTACGAAAATTTGCAATTTTATTATCGCGAACAAAAATATCTAAAGACAGAAGTTGTCTAGGATGGGGTGGCAAAAACCCGACCAACATACAATGAGCGTCTTCAGCTGAACATCGAGTTACTCTATTTGTTAACTGCCTAGTAAATTGAACTGACACTAGTCACGATTGTGAAAGACGCGCCCTGCGGTCATGAATCACTAGGCCAAAAGGTGAAACCATTCTGGCTTAGCTCTGAGTCGCCCGGTTTACTGTCAACCGATCAGACTCTACAATCACCTTATCTCTTATACGTAAGAAAAATGTAAAACTCTTAACAAAATCATACGGCCTTTTTTGGCTTTCCTGTAATTATAGCAACAACAAACACTTGGAAGTGAAATTGCTAATCGACATAAACAAGGAGATTTTATAAGGTCTTAACATACCAACTCTTCCAAAATAAAATAGTTCATCACTTATGGTGTCAATCAACTGACACATATAATCTTCCGTATATATATAGATTGGTTCAGCACCAACACAAACAGATTCTCGAGCACAGAACCAGCGAGCAGAATATGAAAATATAATCAAAAGAAGAAATCAGAACGAACAAAAAATCACTTACATACAGACAGTCAAGTATGGTCTAAGCTACCTAACTAACATGTACCTCTCCAAGTTAGTCGGGTTTTACGTGATCATATTCGACTTACATTGCGTTACTCGGTCCAATATACCAGACTAACATGAGAGGTACATGTTAGTCATGTATATTGAGCCATACCAGACTAACACTCACTCTGGTGTGGTTATTACAGACCGAGGAGTGCCGACTAATAATACTCTATTGACATCCAAGTTTGGTATCCATACTCGACTGGTTTGTAAGCCATACCAGACTGGCGATCTTTTTTCTAGTAGTGATATGCAAGAGAGTAAATAAATTTGATGTCGATTTTAGTTTTTTTTTAATATGGGAAGTGAATAAGTTGGAGGTTTTGTGGTGCAGGTTAGCGACAAGATGGACCCGAACGAGTTGGTGGAGCTGATCGAGATCTTGAACCCTCAGAACAAGCTCGGGAGGATCACAGTGATCTGCAGGATGGGAGCGGACAACATGAGGGTGAAGCTCCCGCATTTGGTCAGGGCCGTCCGTCGGGCGGGGCTGATCGTGACGTGGGTATGTGACCCGATGCACGGGAACACGATCAAGGCGCCCTGCGGACTCAAGACTCGCCCCTTCGATGCAATTCTGGTACCATCTCTAACACTTTTACGTACAATAATAACCAGTTAAAATAAAAGCTGGAACTGATAGTTGAAGATATGCTTATCATTATACTCTTAACACATCCCTTCACGTGCAAATTACTAAATACCGTTTGTGAAGTGACTTAAATCTCATAGCGTTGTTAGTTTCAATTGTCACATTGGTGGCATTGTTTAATTATGACTGATATAAAATCATATACTTTTTTAGGTGTATCCATGTAAAAAACTTCTAATGTAGTTTTATAACATAAGATTGAAACTATATCCAAATTCAAACAGTATACATGTGTACTATTTAATATATATATGAAATCAGGCTAGTATTATGAAATTCACCTATCATAACAAATATTTAGAACACTAAATTAGCACAATATAATATTTTCGTTTCATGCTCGTGGTGATTGATACAAAAATTCTCTATGGATAGGCCGAGGTACGAGCCTTCTTCGATGTCCACGAGCAAGAAGGGAGCCACCCGGGAGGCATTCACCTGGAGATGACCGGCCAGAACGTGACGGAATGCGTTGGAGGGTCCCGAACGGTGACATTCGACGACCTGAGCTCTCGTTACCACACACACTGCGACCCGAGGCTCAATGCTTCGCAGTCTCTCGAGCTCTCCTTCATCATCGCGGAGAGGCTCAGGAAGAGGAGGATCGGAACAGACTCTCTGCTCTCCCAAGGCATTTAGGGTTTATATAATAACTTTATTGTTTGTGTTTGTATTATTTGCATTTAAAGTTTGGTTTTTTATGTAATGGGTTAGAAACCCATTTGGGGTTGTATTATTAATTTGCATTTCAAAATTTGGTTATGCAATGTGGCTTCAACCCATTTGGGGTGCAATAAAATGGATGTGTGATTTTGGCATTTTTGTTAATGGTTTTGGCATTTTTGTTTGCCTTTTTAGTAGGAGAATCTGATTTGATGTCTGTATGGAATGTTGTAAAATATTTCGATTCAATTTGGCTAATCTCCGATTAATTATTTAATTCAATTTTTATTAATCTCATGCTAATTTTTTATTAGTCTTTAGAATGCCCTCTTCGACTAGCATTTATAATTTTTTTACAACACGATGTGTATCTGTAGTTTAATTTTATATTGGATAGTGTGATTAGTTTGACGTTTTTACTTATGAGTTTTAAACAATAAGGAGATACGTTATTTGCTATCACTCATGTGTAGAAGTTCAGTCCCAACGAAAATAAAAAAAAAGTATTGTTGCACATAATAATGTAGACCACTAATTATGAATGTAAATCAAGATGGATGAAGTTTGAGATATGTAAACAATGTAAGAGCCCGTCATTATACATGTCCATGCATAAGGAACATTACCAAAACATAAATTTCTACTCTATAATTAATCATTTGCTTAATTCAAATAACGGTGGCAAAAAAAAAATTCTAAAACAAGCAGTTCAGTGTGATGACAAAAAACACAACAAATCTTCATCAACTATACAAATGTACACAAGTTTGTAAATCATACTTCATACTTTCATCTCAAGTAAAGCCTTAAGATAGAAATACAGAGATTTGCACGTTGAAAAGCACTCAACTCGACCGGTTTTCCAGAAACCTGCAAGGAAGCAACACAAAAAAAATAGTGAGTTCAACATACTTACTAGGAGTTGACAAAATAAGTCTCATTTTTTAAAAGAAAAAAATGCAATTTTACTGCGACGAAAAATCTAAAGAACGATCAATATCTCGGGCGGGATAACTAACCCATCCAAGACCCGAACGACGTACAAATGAACATCTTTAGCTAAACAATGAGTTACTATGTTTATTGACCGCTTAACAAACTGAAACCGGCACTAACCGTGATTGCGAAATATACTTCCTACAGTTATGAATCACTAAGCTAAAAGGTGAAACCATTCCGACTGAGCTCTACTAAACCCTCTGATTTACCATCACATTCACCGCCAAGTGATCAGACTCTACCATCACCTTATCTCTTAGACGTAGAAAAACACATATCGTCCATATTTTAAAAAACTTTCAAATTCAATCACTATCACTATGAGAGCTCAACTGCAAGAACTAAACCATATGAATTTTTTTTGGTTTTCCTGTAATTGGGAAAATGAATATCAATAAGTGAAATTTCTAATCAACGTAAAAAAAAGATTTTATAAGACCTTAACATACCAACTCTTCCACAATAGACTAGTTCATTAATTATGGTGTCAACTGACATATAATCTACAGTATATATATTTGTTCAGCTCCAACATAAACAGATTCTCGAGCACAGAACCAGCGAGCAGAATATGAAAATGTAATCAAAAGCAGAATGAACAAAAAATCACTTACAAATTGAAGACGGAACCAATGAACCCAATGGTTCATAAGCAGAGTTTCAAGTAGAGCATTAAGATAGGCTTATTATTGAGAAGGAAAACAAGAATTGCAAGTTGAAAAGCACCAAACTGGTGTCATTTGGAAAGGCTGCAAGGAAAGCAACACGGTACCTTTGAGTGTAAATGATTTGGTGCAATCACAGAAAACAAAAGAGAATAAACGGAGGAATTCATTTGATAGAGGCTCACCTTCTTGTGCAGGAATCAGGAGAGGTTTTCGTGACGCACCCCGTCTGCTGTCTCGTAATAGTAGTCGATCTGTGGGATGTGTTTGACCTTTGGACGATCCACGGCTCCTTCTCCTCGTATGCGACCCACAAGTTTTTCAGAAACTCGCCGTAGATTCAATTGTTCAAGTTTGGCGAGGTATTCAATACCATGAGGAATTGTTTTCAACTCCATCAAATCATAGAGTCCCAAAATACTGAGATCAGGCATCACTCCTTTCTCGATAAATATCTTTGTCATTTGAGAGAGCCTCTGGAAATACAATCGTTTGAGATTAACAAAACCTCCAAGGAAAGAAAACGATTCCCCTGCATAGGCATTAGTGAGAAATAGCTCTGCCAAACAAGGAAGTGATCCAATGTGAGGGAGTGGATCATCCGTTAATCTTGACCAACGCAAAGTCAAGGATGTGAGACTCTGCAACGAGGGAAACCAATGTGGTACCTTCCCCAATTTTCCACCCAAAACAAGACTTCTAAGAAAGGGAGGAGGGGAAGACAATGACTCTGTATTAAGAAACATCTCTTCATCCGCTGCCATCAAAAGTAAGCGGTCAAGCAACTTCAGCTTCTGGACTGAAACACATAAGTTCATCCCGTCTTCTTCTCTCACATTCGTGATCCCAAGCTTTCTGAGTTGCACCATGTTGCCTACCCGTCTTATGATGTCACCTTCTGCTTCAATGCAATGCATAACTTGCAAATTCTTCAGTTTACAAATGTCAGACGGTGCTTGCATACCATTAAAATATTTGAAATCAAGTAATTTTGCATTATAACGATACATAAGTAAGACTTTCAAGTTCTTACACTTTGCTAGTCCACTTGGAAGCCTCTTAATTTGTGTCTCCCTAATGTCCAAAGTTTCAAGGTTATGTAGGTTTCCTATGGATTTTGGGAGCTTCTTGATCGGAGTTTCTCTCAGGTTCAAGTACCTTAACTGGAACAAATATGGCAGCTCACGTGGCACCTTACAAATAGGCACATCCTCAAAATCCAACACTCTCAACAGTTTTAATCCAGAGGGAAACACATCCGAGAAAGATAGATCGGTTGCCAAGTCATTAACAAAAACAAGAAGAGATCGGAGCTGTGACATACGACGGTAGGATTTGAGCTTATCATCACAAATTTGAACCGAAAGACGTCGACTTTCATGATTTGTGAGTGTCTGCTTGCCATCGTACACAACAAAGAATTTCTCTCGTTCTGAAAATGATAAAGCAAGCTCACGCATGAGGTCGTGCATCTTACACTGCGTAGGCCTTCCATCTCTATCCCTCGAATCAACTTGAAGCATGCTTCTAGAAATGAGTTCGGAAAGATAGGTTTCTGCAACCTCCTCTGGACTGACCCGATTAACTTGTTCCACAAATCCTTCTGCCAGCCACAGTCTGATGAGTCGTTTTCTTCTGATGCGATAGTCTTCGGGGAAAATGGAGCAATACAAGAAACAATGCTTTAGCCGGTATGGCAAATCATTGAAACTAAGAAATAAGATCCTCTTTGTCACTGCTTCTAGCATCGGATTGTTGTTTAGCTGCCAGCTCAATTTGCCAAGAACATTGTTCCACTCTTCTCTTGTTCGTTTCGAAGCCATCAAACCCCCCAACGCCACAATTGCAAGAGGAAGGCCATTGCAATGCCCAACAAGTTCCTGAGCTATAGGTTCAATCTCAGGCGGGCAAGATTTGTTATCACGGCCTGAGAATGCTTTCATACTGAACAGGTTCCAAGATTCTGCCTTCGGCAATGGTTGAATGTGACGAGAATGGCTTGGAACTCCGAAAGAAAAAGAACCAACTTCTTCATTTCGAGTTGTGACTATGATCCGACTTCCAAGATGTGAGTTCTGAAACACCACTGCCATTTCCATCAAGACTTTTACATCCCAAACGTCATCCAGGACTACAAGGTACCTTCTGGTCTTCAAGTAGTTCACAAGCAGGAATAACAAGTCCTTGTAAGCCATAGAACTCAAGTCTGGAGGAATTTCTTCCTTTGTTGTCCCGTATAACTCCTTAATCAACCTTCTGAACAAATCATCTACTACGTATGTTTGGGAGACAGTGATCCACGTGTAACACCCGAAATACTGCTTTACAGTTTCATCTCTGCAGGTTTTGGCAGCAAGTGTAGTCTTTCCCGACCCGCCCATTCCAACTAAGGAGACGAAGCTCAACTGTGACTCTCCATTCATTAGCCATCCCATTAACAATTGTCTTTCACTTTCAATCCCCACAAGATGGTCTTCGTTGGCGAAAAGAGAAGACTCTCCCAAGTTTCGATGCCAGTTTCTATCATCCTGAGAACTACTATTTCCCTCTACTCGTTTAATACCACACCTGATGTTCATCTCATGAATGGCTCTCACGGTTTTGTTGATGTTCTGTAACTTGGCTGCGATTTGACGTCTCACCCAGAGATTCTTTGGAAGGTAAAGAGTTCTGCAGAGGAATCTAGTGAACTGCCCCCCGACTCGCTGGCTATTGATGTGATAAGTGAACTCGTCATGATGATTTCCACTTGATACGCAATGTCCCTCACTTGTGCCACCCATGTCTTCTCGCCCGCTGTCAACCCATTCCTTTTCTCCGAATCCATCAGAAACGATCCCATGGTTTCCAGCTCCCGCTTGATTACATCGACTTCCTCGCTAACTCCTCCCAACAATGAGGCTTCGCTTTCGAAAACAGAGATCATTCTTCCAAGGATGAGGTCTATTGAAACTGAGGCCATGGTCTTGATCCAAAATAGCAAGAACTTAGTTCAAGCTGTTGCTTGCTAGATTATCATGTCTCTGCCTACACAAAATTCATGGCAAATCATCGCTAAGATGATAATATATAGCAAAGCAGAAGGACATATTGAAACTGGCTTCATTTTCCAAAAAATAACAATTTAGTCACACATTTCAATTAGTATAGCAATATAGCTCAATTAATCAACATTCTTAGTCTTGCCTGTAGACTATGAATTAATAGGAAAGAAACTCAAAGAAGTCGCAACCCTAACACTAAACCAGCTTTAATACCATGTTAAACCTACTCCGACCCCAAAACTAAAGGTATTGGGTAGAGGGCAATCAGTATATCAAGAGCTCAAATAATCCACATTATAACTTCGACAGTTGTCAAAACCTGTGTTCTAAAAATCTCTTGTCAATAATCCTCTATTGATTCCTGATCAATCCCTTAATTCGGCTAATCTCCGATTAATCCCTAAAATGCGCTCTCTGCCCGACTAGCTCTTAGCCTTTTTTCAGAACACTGACCAAAACACAGCATTTTTCAAGTCCTTTTGGAGCTATAAATCTAAAATACATATATCCCATACAAGGTGAGTACTCAATTCACCACTAGGGTTTCAATCAGCTATATAAATTCCACATGCCTCTACAAAATCCTGATGAGTGATCATTCAAAACTAAATATATAATTTGCTTATCTTATCATATTTTCAGTTCTTGTACTGCTTGGATAGAAAATTCAGATCTACCAGTAAGGTTAATACCCAGAAATCAAAAAATCAAATAAGAGCAATAGGGAAGAGGATGGTCACTTACCAAAGAGAGTGAAGCTAGAAAGGAGCCAAGAAAATAATATATGTCAAAATAATTCAGGAAAAAGCCATTGCTTTCAGAGCTTTGAGGTTGTGGTTGAGGATATGAAGCCATCACTTATTCTTCTGGTAATTGAGGCCAAATTTTAATACAAAAATAATTTAATTTGATAGGAGGATAATAATGAGATGTGTAATGTATGAAACAGATTTAATTTATTTTGACCAGAATATCATAAAATGAATTGGGTTTTGCTTGTTTTGACCTGATTGATATTCATTTCCATTTTAATTTTTTTTTAAAAAATTTTGTCCCGATATCATCCTCACATGCTCACAGAAGTTCAATATATTTAAAATTCAATTTTTATACACCAAGTATAAAATAAATTATAATTTAAGTCAACCCTTGTTTAAACAATCGATTAAACACTTAAATTTAGGTCCAAATGACATGAGTTTGAGTCACTCTGTAATATCTCACTTTTATTTTCAATTTTTATTGAGCATCTCTTTCCTAGTGAGAGTATAGAATTTGCCTGTAAAAAATAATTTAAATATCGTAATATTTTAAAATTATTAATTATATTATACAAAATTGAATTTGTATTATGTATACAAAAGGCATATATGCACTTGTGGTGCCTTGTTTGTAATGTGTGAAAAGGGACGAGATTTGAAGGTCGGTCAAGTGACAAGTGAAAGTGGAATTGGGAAAGGTAAGGAAAATGCTATCATAAAAATGGGTACAAATGTAAAATAGTTTTATTTACATGATTTATTATTTTGTGTCAATAAAATAATTATATCGTCTTCCAGAATTTCGAATATATGTTGTTTAATTAATATATGAAAACAATTTTTTGGAGTAGATGTGGACATAGGTCATGAATCGAACCGAACTGCATCCACCTGTTCCTAATTTGGAACTAATACATAAAGGGCCAGTTTGGTTCTTGACCCATTCTTCATATTCGGTTCTTTAGTTTTATTCATTAGAATCAGTTAATTCTCATTTATGTTGATTATGAGGGTTATATTCCAAGTTAGATGATTTTGATCTTGGTTTTAGACAAAAACTTCAAATTTATAATTATTAAAAGTTTTAATGAAAATCAAACGTTAAAATTTAATTTTTACAACTCAGTCAAATCATAAATTTTACAGATAAACTAATGTTCAGCAAACCGGTTCCGGAATCACAAATACATCAATAATTCATTCAGCAAACTAGTTTCGAAACTCATGTATATTTAGAAAAATCACATACATTTCAATAATTCAATTCAGTGAATCAATTTCCGTTCTTTATGATTACCTAGTGGTTCTTAATTTTAGGAATTAGAACCAAACCAAAATAAATTGGTTCATTCAATTTAAGAATCGAACCACTAGCTTACTCTTGTCCTTTTTTTCTTCTCTTTCTCTTTTTTTCATTTGTTCTCTCTCCACTCCAT
>JAYMTQ010000950.1:0-15184 GCA_036897385.1 Geranium incanum | reverse complement strand
AAGCCCACACCTGAACAAGACACCAATCATTTCCGAGTGAGTCTGACACCAAGAATGAATTGACAAGCGGATGAGTGATGAGCATCACTCACTAATTCAACGCTTCGAGCACTCACTAATTCAACGCTTCGATCGGTCATTTCGTATTGCCCTTATCTTTTATGAATCCGGTTTGGGTCTACCGGGTGAGCTATTGTCTTTGTCCTTCTTAGCCTTGTGCTTTTTCTTGGTCTTTTTATTTGGCTTGTAAGTGTAGAGAGTTGGAGTTGGTGTTGGAGTCGATTCTTTAGTGTACGTATTTTTACCTTCTTCTGTAGTGGACTGACTGTAAGAATTCCCTTTCTCTTTATTCAGCTCATATTTTAGAATTATATTCGCATCTTCAGATCCTACGTTGAGTACTTCAATAGGTCGTGTGCTCACCCAGACATTATTTGAATCATAGACGTTCTCTCTTTTCGAACTCTTAGGTAGGCCTAATCGTAGGTGAATTTCTTTTTTACAAATCTGGAGATTTTTCCAATCTCTTCTGAAAGGGTTCCCCAAAGTCAGCTCCTCTACTAGAGTTGGATCTGCATATTGCCTTTCAAACCATTCTGAGGTTACCATATCTTTAGCTACACCCTTGTGTTTGAGAATAGTACACCCATCCTCATCTTTCAACATGTAGCTCTTTGGTGCTAAAAAGATACCTTTTGATACAAAGTATTCTAGTTTAAATAGACCAATTTCTGAGGATGATATTAAATCCTCAGATAGAGGACTACCTAAAACTATAGAGTCCGTATCTGTATAGAAACAGTCAGGTCTTGAAATGTGAGGATACATGTATATACGGGCACAAGCGGTAATTGCGGCAGCCAAATGAACAGCCGACATCTTCGGTGCTTTCCAGTCATCGTCTTCTGCTAAGCTAGAATTTGAGATGTATTTAACCATGTAATAAGTCTCATTTAGCTGATCAGCATATTCAAAATTATCCTTCATCAGTAAAGCCATGTATCTGTCTTCCTTGCATATTTCGGTGACTGTACTTTCAGGATTAATACCAAATCTACCATAGAGGCTATTCATCAGGATCTTATATATGTATGACATCGCCTCATCGCCTTTCTTCTTAGCGTCTAGTCGACTTTCATAGAGGTCTGATATTATACCCTTGAATGGACTGGGCTTCTTCTCAAACAAATAACCCCGAATAGGTAGGATCTCATAGCCTAGGGTTTTTGCGAACTTCAATTCTTCGCTAAAGTAAACTCCAGTGAATTTACCTGTAGGAAAAATTAATGTTCCATACGAATCCTTATAAGGCAAGAAAGGGCGTTCTATACTTTGAGGACATACAACATATGCCTCTATAAATCCATACAAATTATCCAAATCTACGCCTTTTAGTTTATTATTCCAAACAGGGGCTCCACTTGGCATAGGAAAGGTTTTCATTATAAACGGATATAGAGAGTTTACGTCGTAGTAAAAGTGGTTCTCTCCATATGGCTTATAAACGTCCACATGACCACCATAGTAACCGCTCCTAATAAAAGAGTCTTGATTTCTATTTGGTAAATGAATATGAAAGTCTGTTTCATCAAAATAATTCTGTCGGAAGATCCTCAGGGATAGCGCTGACACTGTCATTACATCCTCGACATCGATCTTATACTTTTTCCAATTAATATCTTGAGCCTTCAACATCACACCTCCTAATAGTCGAATATCTTGTCGAAGATATTCGATCAAATCAGATCTCATATGCTTCAGATCAGACACCACCAAATCCTCATGAGGTATTGAGCCTT
Source organism: Geranium incanum (assembly GCA_036897385.1). Taxonomy (NCBI): domain Eukaryota; kingdom Viridiplantae; phylum Streptophyta; class Magnoliopsida; order Geraniales; family Geraniaceae; genus Geranium; species Geranium incanum. The sequence continues at coordinate 13,385 of JAYMTQ010000950.1, read as the reverse complement.
TAGCGCCTAATTCAGGGCATAGGGTTCTCCCCAATGATGGATGCCAAAGAGCCAGGAAGCAAGATATAGGAATCCCTAAAGCGCATTAATAATTTACCATCCAGATAGACTTTAAGCTCGTATACTTTTGAGTTCCGAATCAATGGATTAATTTTATACCTTTCTCCTTTTGAAACATAATATTTCATTAAGAAAAAACCATCAAATGAGCCTAAATTATGAAAATAGATAGTGCGAATCTTTCCATTAGTTTTCTTCACACAATACTCCATATTGGAACAAAATTGAACAAACATACTTTTACTCCTCAAATCAAAGTCAGAATAAATATCTATGTGATCCTCACTGAAAAAGGTCTGAATTGGTAAGGTTGTAAGATCATCACCGGGATTGACTGATAAGTATCCCGCGGCATATGGGACTTGTACTCCATCCACCATCACAGTTTCTATATCCGCAACTAGGAAGGGACGAGACTCTTTTATTGAAATCCCCTGAAATGCGGTTATATTAGAAGGTATACGACAAGGTTTTGTTAGAAGAGATGCTGCTAAAGGGTATTCTGAACTTAGGATCTCAGAATTCATTGATATCCGAATATTCTCTCTCAACGTCTCAATAGGTATCACTGGAAACTCAATCTCTGAAGGACTCCCACTTTGTTTGTAATATAGATTCATAAATACACCCATTACAAATGCCTTCTCATATTGCTCAGAGTGTTGACTCACCTGTCGTTCTATTTGATCATAGACCATTCTTTTTTGAATTAATGACCCAGATAGATCATAGAGTGGTATTGCAGGACCCAATGTGTATGAAAACTCTGTCTTATTTTCTAATCGAACCGTATAACCCAAGGTAACTTTCACATATGAACTACATATTTGGTACGCATACACCTCAAGCATTCGGATAAAGGCTAATATTAACGTCTCACAATGCGACAACCGAGGAAAACTTGTATAAACGTAGATGTTTCCAGGATATCTCACCCTATATTTCTGACACTCAGTAATACCCAGTAATAAATCCCAATAGCTATAGTAATCTTGTACCATAGTTGTATCTATCAAAGTTCTATCACTCGAATACGAACTAAAAAATCTCATACTACTAATATCCCGACAAAGCATATTTCCATAAATCATACTACTAATACTAATTGCCCGACTGAGACTAAGCCCACATCTCATATTCGGACCGGTAATTGGAACAGTTAATAATCTACCAAGACGACTAAAGATATTTCTATTTAGGTTATTCATGATTTGATTTTTATTTATTTTTATTTTTTTTGCACGATTATTATCCCCATTTGGTTTCCCTGTCCTGTTATTATCCCCAAACATTTTAGTTTCCCTGTCCATGATTATTCTCCCCATAAGGTATCCCTGTCCATAATTATGATCGACTAAGCCCTGTCCATAATTATTATCCTCAAAAGAAAAGGTTGCCGTGTTTTGTGTGTTCATTTGTTCTGCTATTAACCCCTGAAGGTTTGAAGGACCTGTGGTTTACCAGTCCATCATTAATTTGGTGGAGAGTATTATCCCCTAAAGGTTGCCATGTTGTGTGGGTGCATTTTTTACCTCATCGCTTTGCTTTGCTCGAGATCTAGGGTAGGGAACAGCTTTACTTTACTTTAACGAGCTTTACTTTAACGAGCTTTACTCTCCTCTAGCAAGAAATCAATAACTCTGGACGAGATCTAGGGACAGAAGAGTCACTTACTTCGTCCCTCTAGCTTTAACGAGAAAGAACCCCTATTTAAGTAAAGGGCGAGCATTTATCAACCCTTAAGAGCATACCCTCTCACTCTTCATTTCATTCTCGCAATAAATCATCCCTAACCCCTAACTAAGAGCGATACCCCGCATTTATCACCCCTCTCCTCTTTCCTTTAAGCTTTACAACAATTGAATTCGTTTCTGTTTGGATAACAAGATGTTTATCAATCAATCCTTCAAAAGCTTTCTCTTTATCAATATACTGCTTTTTCATATCCATCTCGAACCAACCCCTAATGGGACTAGCTAATATCTAAGCCCACAAAAGCGCTAATTTATATCAAAAAGACGGCAAAAACGTGAAAAAAGACCGGGAGTGAATCTATCCCGAACATTTCCTAAAATACTGGATAAACTGACTCAGATCGGTCTACCTAGGCTCGCTTGCTTCACTTCAACTTCATAGAAGAGGGACAAAACAAAGGGAGAGGTTAGTTATATTCTTCTGGAAGAGGGCCTTAGGTCTCGAGTGATAACGAAGAGGGATTGATTTCTCTAAGTTAGGAAGAGGGCCTTAGGTCTCGAGTGAAACGATCCGGGATTTCGATCCGGTTAGGAAGGGATTGTCTTTTAGCCAGTCTTTCGGGTAGCCAGTCTTGATTCGAACCCCCAAATAGAAATACTGTTTTCTCTCCTTAGTTTTGATCAATTTGACAGGTTTTCGCTATGGGTGAGTAGCAACTTGAAACAATAGAAATCTTGCTCCCTAGCCCAGAATGCGCATGGGATTTATCTCTCGCCCAGAGGTCTAACGAAGTGACTCGGAAAGAGGAGCAAAGCGTCCTTTACTTAATTAAATAAGGGTGACTTAGAAGAGGGAGGGATTTATCGAATGAAATGAGAGGGATGCCAATTGCCTTTACTTTTACTTAATTAAATAAGGGTGACTTAGAAGAGGGATTTATAGCGAGACTTACCTTTAATTTGGTTTATTTGGGACGAAGTAGCTGAGGGACTGTCTGTCAACGTTTTCCTATCCCTTTATTTGATTTGCTTGCTATTTGCGGCTTATGAAGGAACGTAGTAACTCGACCGGTAGTATTCGAACCTACGGAATTAATAGAACTGAGGTCTCACTTTCCTAGGAGGGAATCCCCAAGAGCGTAAAGCCCAAGGTTTTTATCCCAAGTGTGTCTAGGTCTTCATGCTCTAGTTAAACCATGGATTTGATCTCTAGCGTTGATAAGGTCGTCCTTACCTCATGCTATATATAGGGCCACAGACCCGCACTAACTAGGGTTTCCATGGAACGGCACTTTATCTAGGGACCGACCTTAGGGATTGATTACTCGGAAAGAGGGACCAAGTGACTCTGAAAGAGGGAACAACTCTATATTATTGTTGCTATTTCAGAAGCAATTTCTATATTAGAAGAGATTATTGTTGCTATTTCAGAAGCAATTTCTATAAGATAAGTTTGTCCTATTACGAGAAAAGACAGACAAAAGAAGTAGCAAACAAAAGAAGTAGCAACAGCAACAAAGAATCCCCTAGGGTCTTCGAACCGAAAGCGAAAGGTATTTATTATCCCCAAGCGTAGGGAATACCTTGGTATTGATTGCTTTTCGGAAGAGAGTCCTACAGAAAGAACGACTAGCTGACTTCTAGGATGGAGAGGGATGTTACTAAGAGAAACCAACCTTGGAGACCCAGGGACTAAGTGACTCGGAAAGAGGGAAGAAAGGTCTCTTAGAAGTGAAGAGGGAATCTATATGCCTTTCCCTTTCCTATTGATGCCGAGAGAAGTAGCAGAGAGAAGTAGCAGAGAGAAGTAGCAGAGAGAAGTAGCCACTTTTGTGATTGGAGATGCCGATAGGATGGGATGGAACAACTCGCTTGTATTGTTGCTATTTCCGATCTTATAGAAACAAGCAAACAATAGAAACCAACCGAGCTATATAGTTGACTGGCAAAGTTCGAAACCCTTGCTTCAGGCCGATTCTTTCTCATATTCATACCTGTCTATCCTAACCAGAAATACCTGCCTATTTTCTTTTCTAGTCTCTCCATGGAATTTCTCCCTAGTGTTTTCCAACCTAGGCCCAAGCGAAGTGAAGAGGTAGGAACTCACTCTTAGAAGTTCAGAGGGAAAAATGGTTTCAGTTGAAAAACTGCTGGTCAAAAGGGCTCTTAGCAGTGAAGAGGTTATGAATATCTCTTAGAAGTGAAGAGGGAATCTGAAAGGCCCTATTTAATGTTGTTTAGCGAAGTGAAGAGGTTATGAATATCTCTTAGAAGTGAAGAGGCGAGGTAACAGAAATCGAGCATGTTGAGTGGGAAACCAATAAGCCAAAAATAGGTGGATTGTGAAAGTTGGACCTATAAAAAGCGGAATTTGTGCTTGTGGACATTATGGGCAAAAAGAAAAGAGAACATGGCGACTGCGGAGTCGAATTTGCGAATTCTCGGATACGAAGATATCAAATGGGCTACATCAAACTCTGGCATGCCCCGTGACTCATGTGTGGTATTTGAGGCGTCTTCCTAGTTATATCGCGAATCTTTTACTTTTAACCTCTTAAAGAACTAGAAGACCTAGTATACTGCGATGTGTGATTTGATCGATTTGACAGATTTGGAATGAGAAACTGTCACCCTATTCGAATGGGGATGCCGGGACATGTCTCTTGTGAGGAGGAACATGAAGCTCAGAATGTTGGGTCCCAAAAGGGAATTGGTCTATGGTAGATTCAGTAACAAAAACAAACAAATAGGAATTTGGAGGGAAAAGACTTCTTTCTTTTGTCCCTGTCTTCTCGTTTTAGAAAGAAATGCTATTCTGTTTATGTTCAAGTAAGCAAATATGTTATAGAAGCCTACCCATCGCATATAGTAAAGAAAGAAAGTAAACAAAGAAAGTACATTGATAAATCGTAAACAAAGAAAGATAAGAATGCCTAACCAGGAAATGAATACCAGCCTATTTTGGATAAAAACAAAGGTTCGTTAGACCTCCGTATTATATTATTTATCTTCATACCTAAGTCTTATTTATCTTATATCTTCATACCGTCGAATACTACCACTACCCTCGCAAGCAAAGGAACCCAACTAACACCTTCTTCTGTTCCTCTTCGTTATCACTCGAGATATTAATAACCTCAGGAAGGGAATCTGAAGCTTAGATAAAATATGCTTTTGCTCTAGAGAGGGAAGAAAGGGACACCAACCAAGTGACTCGGGATTGATTACGAAGAGATCAATTCCAAGGTTAGGTTAGAAAAGGAGAAAGCAAAGGAAAGTTAGACCTAAGTCTTTTTTATCTTTGTACCTAAGGAAAGAATGAATACTAACCTCTCCCTAAGGTCGAGCCCTTACTTAAATATAAATAAGGGTACCTATCCCGTCCCTAATAGTCTTTTTCTACCCTATTTCCGAGTAACAAAGTACCTCTTTTCTGATAGTTTCTGAATCCCCAAGCGTTGCTAAGAGAAACAAGGGTTCTAAAGAAAAGACCTAGTGTTGGTAGCGAAGCGAGATTTCTTGTGTTTCAAGTTGCTCGGTTTCTTTTGTTGCTAGTAGTTCTTGGCTTGATAGGAAAGCAAGAAATCAAATAAAGGGTTTGGCTAGTTCCTGGGTTGGTTTTGCTAGTTCGGAAAGGTTGTAAGTCCCTCGGATTGTTTTATCAACAGTCTTTGATCGGCATTTTGGTTTCTCACAAGGGACTTGAAAAAGCAGCTTCTACGTCCGAGAAAATACTCCTCAGTAAGGAGGCAGGCTTGCGGTATACAGCCTTGCTCAACCCTATGCATGTGGCACTAGTGGGGTCTGAGTCTAAACCACTCGTTCGCAAAAAGGGAACTAGCCAATTAGAGCGAGTTCTTTCCTCAGTTTGCCTTCTCCTTTCATATTTCTCATAGAGGCCTGAGAAAAGGAGGTAGTCCGATACTTAGAAATAACCTCTCTCGTTCGGGACAGCATATAGACAAGCAACTAGCTCCGCCGTCTACTTCGTTGTCCGCCAAGCCAGGCTTTGTTAACCTATTGTTTCTAGCGATAAAGTAATAAACGAGTATGTCATTCTTCAAGGAATGCTACCAAGAGTCTTATCACAGTAGATTCTTCACGAAAAGGCAACGAAGGTATCGTTATGGACTAGTACCAAGGTACCTATATTCTAGCTACAGGTATTCTCAAACGGCGTATTCTAACATTCTACTTAAAATCCAAGCAAGTTGAGAGAGATAAGTTAATAAATCGAGAAGACCCTTCCTTTAGCTACTCAGTTCATCCAAAAGCAATAAATCCTTCTATTAAAGAAATAGAGTCACTTCGTCCCAGCAGTAAGGCAACTACTGTTATAAATCCCTCTCCCTACGGTCGAGCATCAAGAATCCCCTCATAAGCCAGTTGTTCCATCGTTTTTAAAAGGTTAGAAAGCAAAGACAAGTCCCTCTCTCTATTAGATAAATAGAGTCCCTTTGTCCCTCCGACGAGTCATATAGTAGGAGCGGCTTCTCCTTCTTGCTTGCTTGGGCTGGTGGAAATCTTTCCTCTTTATGAGAAGGAAATACCTCTTGAGCATATGGGTTCCCTTTCTTTCCTCTGGTTGAAATCTAGCTTCATAAAAGAATTGACTAAAACTTCTAGTATATTCTGGTAGTTTACTTATCTTACAACATTGAAATTCTCTTTGTTAAGATTCATAATCATTGACCAAGGTTTCTCACAAGGGATTTATATCGAGAGTGACAACGAAGAGGTTCGAAGACCTTAACTTACTTAATTAAATAAAGGTTCCACGAACGTTCCGGGATTTATATCTCGAGTTCCACGAACGAAAAGGGACAAAGGGACTCAAGCCCTAACTTAAATAGGGCGAAGAGGGATTTTATTCCAAGGGCCCTTAGGTCTCGAATGCAATGAAGAGGGAGGAAAGGCCCCTTATAAATTAGGCGAAGTGCAGAGGGAGTTATTTCGAGAATGCAATGAAGAGGGCCAAACGGTCCCTTATAAGTTAGGCGCAGTGTTCCGGGATTTATGTAAGTAGTTGAGAAACTGCTGGGATGCCAATGGTCTCGAGTTACACGAAGAGGGCCGGAGGTCCCTTTAATTAAGTTAGGCGCAGTCTTGAGGGAGGGATTTCGAGAACATCGTGAAGAGGTTATTTGACCTTTAGCTCAGGTATTTCTATTTATTGCTCTACGAGGTATTTATTGCTCGACTATTTGGAGAGGTGAGGACAACTTGTCTTATTGGTTGGTTAGGTTTAGTCAATCATTCTGTAGAAACAAATCCTTATTGAAGTTTTATGGATTCCCTCATTTCACCGATTCGGACTAAAGCTAATAGCTCCCCACGGAAAGACTGTATTTTGTCGAGTTGGATGGGATCTTGTAGATGCAAAAAGGCATGTTTGACAGTTGGGAATTCAAAATAGCTGAGCCTCGAGTGAATAGAAACGAGGATACTAGGCTATAATAAAAAAGGAGAGTAGGGTGCACTCCTGCTTTCAAGTATTGGTGTTGCTTGTCCTCCCCTTTGTTTTAGAAACTTATCCCGCTCAAAACAGCGTGAAGAAGCCTTACGGACCCTAGGTAGAGGGAGTAGGGTTGGGTTTGTTACGAGTACTCTAATAGAGGAAAGAAAGCAGGTTACTCGAAGAGGTAAGCAGTTCCCTTTAATTAAGTAAGGCTGGCAGGCTGGCAGGCTTAGGGAGAGGGTTTTATAAGGTATCCATAGTAGCTACGGAAGAGGCCACATTGGGCAATTGATGGGTGTTTGTTCAAGAGAAAGGTTACTTAGTTCACTATGCAGAAGGATGACCTAACCTAAACGAATTGGGAGCTTGGTAGTGGGCTTAGTAGTTAGAGAAAGAGTTGGTCAGGTATATAGTGATTCCGGCGGTCAGAGTACAGGGAAGAGGGTAGAAAGAGGAAAGACAGAAGCCCTTACCTTACAACATTAAATAAGGGTGAAACGAAGAGGAAGGAACTCTAGAGAGTGAAACCTCCACCTATGAGGTAGAGCCAATTCTTACGAAGAGGTTTATATTACTCGAGCAAAGCGATAATAGAGGTATTGTATTGATTTCCCAGAAAGAGGAACAAAGTGGAGGGATTGTCAATATCAGGGCTCTTAGAATCACAGTTAGCATCTTGTCTATATTGAGTTCCATTTGATTAGATTAGGTCCTGACAAACAGCACTGTATCACAAGTTTTAGCATACAGAGGAAAGAGATTGATTCCTCGCTGGAGACATATAAGATTCGGAGACATATAAGATTCCTCGCTTATTTTCCGGGTTGGAATAGCAGTCGTTGAGTTCACATACGTAGAGGTCTTCGAGCCTGAGGTATTGATTTCCCTATTGATTTCTCACCTGAGGAAGAAGTAGTTTGCTTGGTGGACAGAGTCTTGCTTGTTAGATTACCTTTAGCCTATCTGAGCTTAGTAGAAGAAAGAAGAAACCATAGTCCTATCTGACTTAGCACGTCGTACCTAAGAAAAGTCTTTCTTAGCACTTCGTACCATAGTCCTATCTGAGGTAAATCTTTCTCGAGTGTAACGAATAGGTTATTATTGCTCGAGTGAAACCCTAAGAGCAAATCAATTAATAAGAGGACGTAGTACCATAGGTCTAAACGAACCTTATGGCCAAGAAGCTCTACCCTTGGCTTGGTATTTATGTACAAGTGTTGCCGAAAGCGAAAGCTAAAGGTTTATTAACGCTAGCGGCTAAAGCCCTAGGTGCCGGGGCAGTATCCGATCTCTTTGGATTTGGGTCCATGATGGCCGGGAATAAGGGCTGCATATCGGTCTCTCTTGTCTGAAATATTGGATGGAAAGGGAACAAAACAAAACGGAAAGTTAAGGAAAAGAAAGCAAAATCAAACATATGGCACGCAAAGGAAATCCTATTTCGACAAGACTTCATCTTAATAGTAGTTCCGCTTGGTTCACTGATTGCGCCTATACGGATTTCGTTTCTCAAGATGTAAATCTGAGATCTTATTTCGTTTCGGTTCTGTACATTGTCAAAAGACTAAGATAATAAACTGGGGCCGGTAGGTCTTTTCTTTTCTCATTTTCCCGCTCATTCATTCGTTTTATCCCCGTCTAAACCAACGAATCAAAACACGAGTGGAAAAACAAAAGGAAAGAAATCGATTCAAAAGGTGAAGCTAGACAGCGGGCAACGACATAAGAACCAGGAGGAGGGGATAGAGGAGGGGATAATGGATACAGATACGTTGTCTAATTTACGTAAATTAGTTAGAAAATGGGACCCATCGATAAAGAGAAAGACGATTCTTTCTAACTTACTTGAGGTCGGGGCCTTCGCTGAGAATAAAAAGAACATAAACAGACTCAAGCTCCTAAAACAAAAAGACTCTTTTCATTTATTGGTTATGCAATACTTCTTTTGAAATGCAAAAAACAAAAGAAAGTGAAACCCATCTCGCGCCACGAGACCGGGACGTGTCTGAACTATCTACTCAGCTAAAGCGTAGTGCTTCTGCTTCTTTTAAGAGAATACGCTCTCGCATCGCCTTCTTTGTAGAAAACTTGACCAGCTATCAAGGAGAAGCCAAAAAAGAGTTGACCCGCTTGATTGTCCAAGCGACTTCGCTTCGCGAGAACAACAAAGACCACCATTTCGCTCTTTCCTTTCTCAAAGACCACCATTTCCCTCTTTCCTTTCTTCGGTGTTCCCTTCTTCTTTTTAATGAATGAGCTTGGGGGGTGAGGAGAAGAATTCCGTATGGGTCCAACCGTGCAGTCGAAAGTATGGAAGACTTGTTGTCTAATAGAACAAATAGTCATACCTATCTAATTAAGTCGGTCAAAATAAGATCCATTTATCAAAGTGCTTCTATGATTGCTCAAGAAATCTCCTTGAGACTCACTCAACTACAAAAAAGATCATTTCGCAAAACTTATACTCACTTCGCGCATAATATTCCAATAGTAATGAAAAAAAGAGTTTTGGGGATTCGTATATCTTGTTCGGGTCGATTAAAGGGTAAACCAATTGCAAGCACTTTTTGCGGAAAGTATGGAAAAACTTCTGGTAATGTTTTTAATCATCAAATAGATTCTGCTTTTAGGAAAGTATCTACTCGTTACGGAATCTTAGGTGTCAAAGTAGGGATATCATTCCCTTCTTCATAAGCGGATTTTCCCTATACTGAAGGGAAGGCTAAGTCAGCGCTTGCCCCGGCACTTTCAATCCAATCCTCTACCGCCCGAGACCTGTGGGGATTTCAAATAAGGTTGGGCTTCAGTTCAGTAGCTCAGTGGTAGAGCGCTCGGCTGTTAACTGACTGGTCGTAGGTTCAAATCCTACTTGGGGAGAATTTCTAGTTCTCGCTTTTCTTCCCTCCCTGTTTTTCTCTTTAGTTTCTAAACTAGCAGAATCGTGGGACATCCGTTTCTTGTTGGTTTTTATTACTCACTCTCGTATAGGTGAACTTGGTTCGTTCAATTCTTAGGGAGAAGAAGGATCCACTGGGAATGAATGGGAAGACTGGAGTAGTATCTTCATTAGCCGGAAAGAATTTGTCTCCACTAGCGTCATTCGAAGAACGAACAAGAAAAGAAAGAATAGTTTTGGTGCCTGCGCACAAACAATCTTAGAACTGAGCTCTTGTAAAGGTGGGGGTTCCTACGCTCTAAGCCCATATCTCAGATGCATGCCATGCCCATTGGAATAGCCCATCACCCTCACGCCTTTTATCCATTTAGCGCAGTTCTCCTTTCCCGGGAACCTTTTACGAGATCGCTTCAACCTCGACTCCTACCTTATTCTTGGTCACTCGAGGCAAGATACCGTAGACTTGATGCGACTGAGTGTGAGCTTTTCTATTGAGAGAGAGAGGATGACCCCCTAATCTGATCACCCGGTAATGGCCTCTAGTAGAGGTAGTAGTGATCGCCCTTTACTTAAATAGGGGTTGAGGTCCGATCGAGACTGAAAGACCACTCTTTCGTCTCAGTGAGAGAAAGGTTGAACTTTATAGAAGGTTGCTTTAACGTAGCTTGCACATCTGTTCAACAACATACATGATGATCCTAGCATGAGGGGGTGCCCCGCGAGTTAGGGAACGGTTCAATAGGCGCTAGCTAGTTGTGCTTATGGGAACTAATAAACAAGGGTTAAGCGACCTATTTCTTAATAGAGACTCTTCTTCTTGCTTTGTTGGGCTTTCTGTCAAGTGTGTTGGCAGTGGTTGAAATCCTCGGTTTCTTGCTTACCTTATCTTTTATCGAGTGCATGTACTATTATCTCTTAGTTCGCGTAGAAGGACCATAAAATATAGATAGGGACGTTACGGAGCTTGGGAAAAGGCTTTGTACTACCGTCTATTAGAAAGAGCGGGTAACTCCTTTATTTGTCCGGAACAAGAAAGACATGGGCAAAGAGTTGGGAACCGAGAGCGGATGTTGTACACCGTGTCGAGCAAACAAGGCTAGACCAGTGCGGGTGCGTAAGGCTGCCCGGTGGGCTACAGAAGTAGAAGTGATAGGACGGAAAGTAGAAGTGATAGGTGATAGGACGGATCTCTTAAGAAAGTAGAAATATGCATTGGAGACGGAAAGTAGAAATATGCATTGGATCGGGTTGCAACCGCTAAACAGTAGAAAAGAAGGGGCGAAATAACGTACGTGAAATAATGAGTCAGTTTAAGGTTTGAATGCAATTTTAAGACTGCATTAGCACCAAGAAAGTGAAATGAGAGGTATTTATTTAGGAAGGACTTGCTCGTAAGGAAAGAGGTATACGAAAGCTTTGGTTATTAGAAGAGTTTTGGTATGAAATCGGGAAGTATTAGAAAGGTTTATGAGGCGCAGGGGGTTGTCAGCTTGCGAGGGCGGTGAGGAGACTAACTAATAGCATTCGGTAGGAAAATACCCACTCACATTCTTTAAAGAAATCCCGAGTCACTTGGTTTGGTTGGTGTCCCTAACTTCCCTCTCTAGAGCTTCAGATTCCCTCTGCAGAGTCAAACGAAGAATATGCTCTTAGGGCAAGACAGAAAGGAATGTAATCCCAAGTGTTGCCAAGGTTTTACAACGCTTGGTCGTTAGAACCAAGGTCAAGAGATGTCCTAGTGTTTGAAATCCTTGGTTCGTTACCGTTACCAACATTATTCTCTGTCTCTGTTGTTACCAGATCTAGCTCATCAAGACAATCCGAAAAAGAGTAATAACAATCCGAAAAAGAGTCATCTGCATCCTAAGGTGTTTCCTACCTAACTGGTTTAGAATGCTTTCCCTTGCTTTCCGATCCGAACTAACTAGCCAAGCTCCTAGCAACTTTTGAACTAGCCAACTTGAAACAATGGAGATGCCGAGGGGTATACAAACCTCAGGTCTGAAATAGGGGTATCCTCAGGAACATAAGAACTAGTTGTAGAAAACGGAAGTCAACCTCCTGCCCTACTGATAGTACACCTGAGTTATTCCTTCTAAGCCAGCCAAAGAAAGTGAAGCCAAAGTGTCGGGGAACCCCCTATTCTAAGCCTGCCGTGCCGAGGAGAAGGAGCGGAGCACCCATAAAGAAAGAGGTATTGATTGCTCGAGCGAAGAGGGATTTATAACTCGAGTAAAACGAAGAGGTACCCCTATTTAAGTAAGGCGTGCTCGACTAACAAGGAGAGGTATTTATAACTCTTTTCTCTTCCCCGTCCCGTGCTCGACTTAGAGGATAGGTAAGGATTTCTCGTTTAGAGGTTTAGAGGTAAGGCCAAAAGAAAAGTCAGCTAATTGATCAAAACCTAGCATTCCTCAGTATTTTAATGAATTCCTAAGCTAAGGTACTACCCGAAAGACTAGCTAATAGCATTTATCAACCCTCTTTCAGAGAGCCCAGCCCCTTTTGTCTTTTCTCGTAATAGAGAAGCTTCTCGTCTAATAGGAGTTACCAGCTATACCCTTGGCTAGTTACCAGATTCCTTCGTTCCTCTCCCTAACGGTCGAGATATGAATAACCTCTCCCGTTGTTAACAGTCTTTCAAATCCTCTGCACTTTCTTTGTTTGAGACCTTCTAACCGATAAATACCTATACCTTCCCCGCTTCGCTCTGTTTATTGGAGTGCTCGAGTTCCAAGGAGAAGCTCGGAGAAGCCTGCTCAGTTTATTCTATCTAGTTAGCTTCGGAAAGGTTCTAACGACCTCTCCTTACAGTCGAGCAATAAATCCCTAGAGCGTAAAGCCCAAGGTTTATCAACAAAGTCAGTCCCTCGGCATCTCCATCCATTGCGAAGAGTTGCTACTTCTAAATAAGAAAGTGGCTACTTAAGGAGCGGCATATTGATATTGCTTTTCACTTATTCCCTATGGCCAGCTGGAATGAGTGCATTATTGCCTTTTAGCTCGGTTTATTAACGCTAATTGAATCCTAGGACTTTAGCCCTCGTGTGTCCTCACCTAGGTAACGGCATTGAGATTGTTTCAAGTTGCTACTTCGGAAAGGGATAAGCAAGCCCTAGGGATAAAAACGTTGGATTTATATAGGGCATCTTGTCATGAGCAAGGAAAGTTTGATCTTAAGTCTTTGATTTCTATGAATTATCTGAATTCTATGAATTATCTGACTTCCTAGCTTGCTCCAATGCTTGGCTTAGTGTTTTAGTTCAAAAGCACCTAA
>JAYMTQ010000949.1:0-15185 GCA_036897385.1 Geranium incanum | reverse complement strand
TTCCTGCCCTACCTTCGATGAGCCCCTCCCGGATCCGTCTGCCCTTGATCCAGCAACAACCTAATCGCCTGATTTTTTCTGCCCAACTACCGATGACCCCCTCCCAGACCCGTCTCCCCTCGCAGATGATATCAAAGTAATATCTCCCAACTTTACCATCGCCAAACCCCTGACCGGCTCCTCAACACCGAACTCAATTGATCGACCCAAAATAATCAAACTCACCGTTAAAACGAATCGCAGGACAAAACCCTACACCGGTAGGGAAGACAGCAGCCGCAGACGGCAAGCTGTCGCGGACCTCGCCAAGACCAGACGAAACCCTAAACACATTAGGGACATACCACAATCCCGCAATCGCGGATGTCGCCTACCAGACTTGATATCACTTAATTGCGTTTTTTTTCCCTTTTTGCTCTAGCACTGTTAGAATTTAAACGGAAATCTATTTTTCAAAAAAGACAAAAAATACCCCTAGGTGATTTGAAATAAATTCAACCTGGTTTGACTCGGACTGATAGTAAACCAAAATTGAAATCTGATTTGGGCAATTGGACCAATTCGACCGGTCCCATCTTCGTCGATACTCGCATTTCTCCGGCGAGCATCCATGGCCGATATCCGGTTTATTGTATAAAGTCTTTTTATCAATTTATTCACAACCTTGCATAGTATTTTTGTAAGCTAATATATTTGCTGAATAGTAAACAAATTAAACTGAACAGTATGAATAATTATAGGATTAAATCGAAAAAAATAAGCTTAAATAGTCTAAATTGCAATAATTTGAATATCAAAGGACTAATGTGAAACAAAACAAGTATAAGCATTCAATTCAATCCATACAAATATTGGATTTGGATGTCACTGGTTTATTCTCAGCAGAAATTGTATTTGGAAAAAACACAACTGAGGCTACATAACATATTGAATACAAAAATTATTTAGAACTCTGCTTCGGAGAATCATTTGTTTCTTTTTTTGATACAGCCGCGGTTGCTGCTGCAGTCATGGCAGCTGCTGCGGCGCCCACCTTCACACCACCTGCAGCCTTGAGTGCAGCGCCTATTTTGGCGAATGCCGCTATGCCTCCTACAAGTATGGCTCTTAAAGCAACTGTTGGTTTTACGTCCATGTCTCTGATACCTGCAAAACCCGAGTTATATCAACCACAAATGGAAGGGGCCATATAATAAGTATCAAAAGTACATTAATATATGTCCCTAGAGGCGCCAGAAGGTTAAGCTACATGGACACAATTCCATAAGTCCGAACCATATATTTCAAAGCATATATAAAATGTTTACCAGAAAACTTAAGCATCAACTAATACCAAATCTAATGAGTAACTAATGACAGCTTACTAGGCGTTTCTTCTCAAGGATAAGAAAATTACTGACACTCCTTTCTCCTAACCTTAAAAGAATCTACGGTAAATGGCAAAATTGACTGTGTACTTTTGTTTTTTGTAAAAAAAGTGGCCATCAACTTACTATTGTTTTTGCAAAATGTATGTGTTTGTCCAAAAATAACTTTGAAATTAAAATTTTAAAAATAAAAATATTTTTTCAACTCGATCTCGCTGGTTTTCTTCTTCTCTCGCACGCCATTGATGTACATCCATGAGACTTCACATCTAGATAAGTTAGGAGTCAAAAGGAAAACCTGCAAACTCGAGTTGAAAAACAAAATTTAATGTTTAAAAATTTTAATTGAAGGCATTTTCAGACAAATGTACCCATTTTACCAAAAAAATGGTAAGTTGACAACCATTTTTTGCACAGATGGAATAGTACACATCCCTTTTGCAATTTACCCAAGAATCTAGATGACCATACCTAACCTTCCACCGACTTTGTTCGACTTATCTATGCTATACTAAACATCTTTATTATAACTTGTGTTCTTCATTTAACCATGTACTCAACTCTTCCATACAACTTAACAGCTGTCTCCAGTTCTCAATATATTGGAATCACAATCCTAATAAACCGCTATCAGAGTCAAAATCAGCACAATTCCATTTCTCATAGTCAGTTCCCTAATGTTTTAAAGATTAGATATGTAACTGGCAGTTGAATCACAATCACTAAGGTAACAGAACCACATATTCTCAAATGCTCGGTTTGACAATCATCCAGAGAGACAAAGCAATAACAAACAGTAGAAGGATGTATCATGCTAGAGCATAATAAATGGCCAACTTCAAGATCATCTTAAGTTTTTAGTTGAGAATTAAGATGGTCTCACAAGACACTAATTGAAAGAAAACTCGGCTGTCCTTTAGTGTCCACAACCAAATATTCTCTGTACCAACCTACAAGAGTCCTTTACATCCCAGTATGTTCTCAAAAAGTGGCATCTACCTAGACAAACTATTTCTTCATTTCAACAAATGTAGAGAGCTCCACACAGTCTTTCAATTGGCACACCAATCTTTTTTCTCCTTCATCTAAGTAGTCTTTACATGCTAAGAGTTGCCATCACTCTAAGTCCCACAGCCATGAACATTAACCTACCATATATTGCAAACAATGCCCTTGTTTCTTGCCCCGAACGCCCAACAGATTGCACATCGCTCTATGTTCATACAATCATACCTATCCCAAATGTAGCTGTGTAACTCAAGAACCAACCATTACGACTCCACTTGCAATACCCGTGATAGAAATGTCTAATAGCATAGAAACTTGGACTCATACCCACATGATTGGCCTACAAATCCATTCTCTCGCAGCAAATGAACTAGCTTGCTTACACAGAAATGCCTACACAGAATAAGAGGACATCGACCCCACAAGAACAAGGTTCCACTAAGCTTAACATAGTCTCAGGTTCTACAACAACAAAAACTACCCAAAAATCATTGGGAAAAGAAGGTAAAAATTGGGGATCAAATTGAAAATCCATTGCCTCTCTCATCATATCTGTTTCTCTACAATATCAGGGTGATTTCATGCAAATCAATAAAAACCCACACACAAAAAATCAATGTCAATCTGATTTTCCAAGAGTGCAATAAACACAAACATCCATGAAGATATACATATTCACATATGACGATAGAAACAACAGAGCAGAAAACAAACCTAAATCTGTGGAAAAGTTGAAGTCTTTACCTTTTTCTGAGGAACCCGGAAAATAATTATCCGAAGCTTAGCTTCACCCTTTTTCTCTCTCTGTCGGAACTCAGAAACTACAGAAATCAGGTCTGCAATTTCGTGAAGGTCAGTTGGAGAGGAAGAGAGGAATCGGGGATGCAAGAACGACACGACGTCGTTTAACTCACAGTTGATTGAAATTACACATGTATCCCTGAATGTTTTGCAAGTTTTCATGTGCACCTTCAATAATTGTTTTTATTAGTGAATAAAATGATTATATTAAAAGAATAGAAAGTCGATTTCCAAGCAAGAAAAAGAAAACTTTAATAACATTAAAGAGAAAATCAATGTTGAATGATAAAAGTATCTGTTAGTTTAGTTGATAAACAAGAAAGATAAAACTCAACCTCATAACTGAAAGATAACCCATCAAAATATGTTTTAACATTTCAAAAATATCATCTACATAAACAATCGAGTATAAAATTTCAACAATAAAACTTCTTGTTAGTTTAACCATTAAATAATTAATATCAAACTTAATTGTCCGACTCGGAAACTGAGTAATTAAAATATAATCAGAATAATGGCGTTTAAGTTACATAGTACCCATCAGAGACACCAAAAAAGAATCACCTCCCCTCTTAATCCAACCCCAAAAATTAGGGGTTAGCATGGTATTGGAACTGAACTGAACCGAACTGGTCACCTTGATTCTTGAACTTGAAGAACTAAAAGCATACTGCGTGAGTGAGTCTATTACGATTTTAACGATTAGATGAACCAGGACTCAATTTATGAGCTGAAACTTAAAATTTGCAGTTAAAATAGTAACATAATCAAAATGTTGTGGTATACATACTACAATCCAATCAAGGCGCAGAGCTCACAAATGACGGAATGATGTTGTTTAGACGTGATGCTACGATCGACGAGTTCGACTCGGTTCTTATCTGTTTAATCGTGGTTTATAATTGACAAGGACCGGAATCAAACCACAATTAATAATCTCTTAAAATTTGAACTAAAACCGGATCATTTGTTCATATATCTGTATTTTTCAATTCCGGTTCAAATGGGTACTTGAAACCCCCTGCCAAAAATAGCTAGGACCTCACATTGAACATAGTTTCCTCACATTTCTCTCCACCTCTCCCTCCAAAAAAAGACAGGGAGACAAGTGAGTCCCACCAGAGACCCCCATTTCCTAAACAAATTTACCCGCCGCCGGCAACGCAATTGCCGTCGAAATCTCCATACCCTCGAAAACAAACACAAGATGAACAATAATCACCCAGAAAACAATCACGGGACGTCGCAGGCGTGCGCGGCGTGCAAGTACCAGCGCAGGAAGTGCGCTCCCGACTGCATCCTGGCCCCTTACTTCCCCCACCACAAGCAGAGGCAGTTCCTCAACGCCCACAAGCTCTTCGGCGTCAGCAACATCACCAAGATCATCAAGCCCCTCACCCAGTCCGCCAAGGACGACGCCATGAGCACCATCATCTTCCAGTCCGACGTCCGCGCCTCCGACCCCGTGGGGGGCTGCTACAGGATCATTCTCGACCTGCAGAGGCAGATCGAGTACAACAAGGCCGAGCTTGATGTCATTCTTCATCAGTTGATGATTTGTCGCACGCAGGCTCAGGCTCAGGCTCGAACGGGCGAGAGTATTGTTGGCAGTGGGGATCCCTTGGGGGCTTACGGGTCGATTGAGTATCACTACGGGCAAGAGCAAGGGCAACAGAACCAACCGTTTGTTGCGGTCAGCGACAGTTCGAATTTGGTGCAAGATTTTAATGGATGGGGGTTGCAAGATTGTGTATCGTCGTCCCCGTGTGGAGATCACGGGAACGATCATCACTTGGGGTTCGACGCGCAAGAGATAATTGATACGAGGTTAGATCAAACTTTAACATAACATTAGAATTTAGTTCATATATATTTTTCTATATGTTGAGTGAGTCGCGCATAATATGAATATGATCATCATGTCAATATGGATATTTAAGCCAGACTGTCATACAATGTGTATCCCGCCTTAGCCTTACACGTGGTGAAGGGAGTGTTGGCATCCCACCTATAAGCTTGAGCTAGACTCTCACATAACGTCTGCACGTGAAAAAGGTTATTAACATCCCACCTACGACGTAATATAGATCAAACAGATATTAACGTCCTACCAATAAGTTACACATTGAATTAGGAGAGTGCATTAATTGGTCTGTCCTGTGTTTAGGGTTGTTAACTTATATCAAATCTGACCTTGAAATTGCAGTGGTGCTGAAGGTGTTTTGAGGGCAGAAAGTGGGTTATTCAGAGAGGATGCAAACTCCATCCAAAAAGCTCAAGATCAACATCTCCAATGTACATTTACCCTCACTAATTGTAATAGCTGATAACCTTATACCTCTTACTCTTAGGAATCATATTAGTAGCTAATCCATCGTCTTAAAAAAAATTTCTTCTTATTTCTCATTCCATTCGAATAGTTTGAGATTTAGTATGATACTAGAAATTAGTCAATCTCCCACGTATACCATGCAGAATCACTTGACAAACAAGAAACAAAGTGTCGATCCTTGCATATTACCAAAGAAATCAAACCCGATTTATTACATCTTATGTTTATTTCTATATTGCGTTATATACATGCTGGGTATTAAATATGAAATATTGTAAATTGTAGTAATTCATATATAGGCTTATGTAATAGGGTATATATACGTACCCTTAGACTTGATAAAATAAATCTATATATTGAGATTTTCTTCACAAAGTAAAACTGAAATTTTGGTTTGTACTAAACAGAATGTTACTAAATGGTATCAATAATACAAGCTTTATTTAAATTAAAAAGCATGAAAACACTTGTTTGAACAATTAAAAATGTAATGCCTGTCCAATTTGAAGGCACATTACATTACATACAATTCGAACACAAATACAGCATCCATATGTACATAGCGAACCAACTTAAGCAAAGCATTTACAAACAGCATGTAATAGAAATAGGTTCATAAGATAAGAGTCGAAAGCCGGAACAAATGTGCAAACATCTCATATTCATACATACAAGGAAGCTAACTTCAGTTACATACAACACAAGCACTCCCTTACCATTCTTATGGTACAAAATAAATATAACACCACTCTCAGTGAAACCAAAAATTGGAAGAAAATTCAAACCTTCTAGAGTGACTGTTTTCAATCAAACCACAATCCCCCAATATATGCGTGGCACTTACATTAAAATCAATGCCTTTTGCAATCTACTTCTGTTTAACACCCATAAAACTGAAAATTCATGGGGCGTTCACGTGTGACATTGCACTACAGAACAAGAATCTCCAATTGGCAATACTAACCAAAAAACCTGGTCTCACTTACTCTTCCTTGGTAGGGCTAGTGTATTCGGATGCATTTCCCGATGAAGTTATTCCGGACGATGCAGTTGAGGCTAAATCGCCATTTTGATAGCCTGCTGGTGCATTTCTCTGAGGTTCAGCTGTGGCGCCTTCCTCAGCTAGCTTTTTCATAAGGTTCAAGATAGTAGGAACAAATTTGGTGGACAAGGACAGAAGCCCAGGAAGCTGCAAGCATGGCATCATCTAGAGTTAGTATACAATAAAAGCATTAATAAAACAGAAACAGTTCATAGTTCTACAGTGTACATCAACAAGCCATCCAATATCTTATAAACAGTTTAAGTTTTCTGCCATAAGCACCTTGTAAATGGTTGTTCAAAGTTGCAAAAATTCGAAGTTTGCACAAACATTAGGCATATATATGAAGTATAGTATACAAATTAGTTTTCAGATTTTTCGTCACATGTACAGATGCATGTTTGAGGTGCTTTGGGAAGAAAACTAATTTGTGTTCTAATGTACACAGATATTTGAGGAATGATTCTAAACCCGTACTGTCCCTAACCCAAACTACCCAAATGATGTTGAACCTATCTACTCCAAACCTGCCTCTACTCAGATTGAGAGAAAGGGAGGTCTTGCTAGTCCATGCTAGGATAGCATACTTCAATAAATTAGATTTTTATTTTGCCGATAGCAGATTAGGGATAGACATCTATATAAAATTTAAAGCTTACAGCGCCATTTTGGAATGTGCTTGAAATGTCTAGCTGTACCCACAGTGCTTTGCTCAGTAGATAACCAACAAATAAGACAAGCAGATACAGAGGATTTCTGCAACCAAGAAACACTGAATTAGTAAAACCCATAACCAATGAAAGGAAACTATCTAAAAAGGACCAATCAAATCAAATTCTTTGGATGGATATCCACCTGAGAAGCGTCATAAATTCATTGAATCCCAGGATAAGCATGGCAGCAATAGCCCATGGAGGAGGTAGCCAGTTGTTGTTACGTTTACAAGCTTCCTGTAAAGCAAGAGAACACAAGTCATCAAACATTATGTTTATGGGGCAGTAAAAATCAGCTTAGCCTGAATAAACCTAAAGGAGGAAAGTAATAACAGAGTTAACTTCTCAATTTTGTACATTTTGAAAAGTGTGAAAATCACATCATATAGGATGATTTCTCAGATTATAAGAGTATGTCCACATTCAATTTGTTACGTTTTCTTTAAGTGGGAGTAAGATTAGCAAGCCAGTTTAACTGTGAGGTTGACGTTAAAAAATGAAACTGCCGTCTTCCAGGAAATCTAAACAGCTAACTCTATTTAGAAGGTGATGCATTTTTCATCTAACTTTGTCCCTTTGCCTCATATTTTACAACACAATTGCACTGCACGAGCATTCCATCATAAAATTTGTAGATCCACAGAAGATAAATTGCAGCAAACTAAACCCAACAACTAGACAATAATGCATTCAATACTTCTATTAGAAACCATGAAAGTGATAAAGAACACCCGATATCAGAAAATTGTGAATAACAAACAAGAAACCATGCCTGTGCAGAGAGGGCCTGAGTGACACTGTACTCTGTCTCTGCCTTGAATTGTCTCCATAAGGCTTTGCATTGTACAGGTGTAATCAATGTTCTAGCAGGTTGAACCTGCATAGTAGAAAATCAACCCGTATTTTTATCAGGGCTACATGGTAATACAGGATTCTTAACACGAGAGCACTGTAGAGCCTTAAGAGCGCTGAAAGCCAAAACATCCAACTTAAGTTGCAAATCAAGTTGATATTTTTCAGTATTGAGCTAGCAAATTTGCAGCTTAAAGCATTTGATAGGCACCTCCCATATCAAATCCATTCTTTTGCAGTATAATTCATCATGGAATCCAGACAAAATGTTTTTTTACGAGATACAAGCCCACATATCAGAACTCAAATTTTAACAATGTCAGGTCTTTTTTATTAAAAGAACCAGAAAACAAAAGGTTTCGTGAAGTCAATCCTTCATGGTGAAAATAAAATGAAGGAAAAGAAAAAAAATTGTAGCTATGGGATTTCATATGATTACTTGGCAGTCCTAAAATTATTGTCCAGCCCAACTTTTACAGAAAGAAACTCAGCTACATAAAAACATCACCTTTTGCCAAGTGGTCGAGGCCAATGGATCAGCCAATACAATGCTTTTGTCAGTAGCACCAATCTTGGTATCCAACAAAGATAAGGATAGTGATTTCTCAATATCATCATCTTCATTGTCATCCAAACGTAGTGCAGCCATAACAGAAAGTAACTTTACCGACTGAAAAAAGGTTTATATACAGTTAATAGAGATCCAGACATCAGAAGAACTTATGATTAAAGGTTTTAAAAATATAAATTGTTCATACTGAAGAACGAGCAACTTTGGTGATTGCTGGAATATCTTCCTTCCCCGTCCAAACCCGAGGCATTGAATCCGAATCATGGCTAAACAATGTTGAAAACCTGTTCATAATTTTACAGTCAAACACAGATGCCACTAGGAACAAATATTAGAAGTGATAATAATTTGAAACAGATCAAACAATTTATTTCAAATGTTGCATTGAATTGTTACCGATCCTTCATACGGATCAGGATCCTTCCAGCTTCTTCCTTTGCTTTTGCTTCAACAACACCTCTAGCAGAATCCCTCAAACTAGTAAGCATTTTATTTTTTGTTTGTTCATCAATGTCAAACCCACTAAGAGCATCGGATAGCCCAGAAACTGCTGAGTCAGTTTCATGCTGAAGGAGTTTCCTTATTGCTGGCCAGGTTTCATTATTAGCACCATCTAGAAGAGCCTCCACAGGTGCCGATAATGCCACATTCAGTTTTTCCTGTAAATTGCTATTGTTATCAGTATCAATGGGACAATTTTACATCATTTTCAATCAGTAATATTGCTGCCCCCGAGGCCTGATTTATGGAGCTTTGTGAAGTACCGCATTGTGCATGAATGATTTCATTATGTACCACATAACATGGTACATTAATATGCAATTTTGGCATGCATATGATAAATATTTCAGTGTTAATCCAAGTCATATACTAAAACATGCAGTTACAGCACATACTTCATTTGTCCAGTATGATTTAATCTAACCCCAGTTTCAGGTCCAAAGGCTAATACATTTCTATTACCATACAAAGTTTCTTGCCTAGGTCCATTCTTACCACTATTTGTTAAACTTTTTTCCAATAGTTCTTAATCACATTTAAGGTTACCAAACAACGAATGCAAATGAGCTGGTATGCTATCATACCTCAAACAATTTGTTAAACTCAGAGAGCTTGGCAGCACGAACATCATCAATATGTGCATCTATATCACGCCGCAGCTTTTCCCTTGTTTTAGATGTGTCCCAGTTTGCTTGTTCAATAACAGCATCTGAAAGAATAATGTGTTCATTCCAAAACAACCAAGGTTAAGCAAGACAAGCCAATGTGTTTGAGTTTTTCTGTTTCAACGTGTCATGAATGTGTGAATTGACAGCTCATCCTCGTGTTCCATTAATAGTACACCAACCTTTGCTTATTGTTAGCCCTTTTCCAGCATTAATATTATTTCATTTTTCTGGTAATTTCAAGCTTTATTTCTCTTCCCAATTTGTGGATTTTATTCTATAGTTTTAGCCGATGAAAGAAAGGGGTTCTACAATTAACCATACCTGCACATCCTTCGTCAAATTTACTCATGTACAACTTAGCACAATCACGAGCAGCCACGGAAAATGCTTCCCCTCCATTGACAGCTTTATCAAATGCTTCCTTGAATTTATCATGTGTTACAGACCTTAGATGTCCCAGAACAGATTGGAATGCCGGTTGGACAAGCTAACATATCATAGCAAGACAAAAAATGTCAGTTGTATTCACAAATTGGGATGTAAGAAAATTGTAAAGAGGAAATAGTAGCGATGATCAAGTCCAATACACTAAATCTATGGCAATAACTAGTTAGCCGTACCATCAAAAAGCAAATCACAAGAAAACTGCATAGATCTATTACCTGCAGCAACTTTTCTTCTAACTGCTTTCGCTTTGCAGTTCTGACACCTTCATCGAAGAAGATAACTTCTGCATCATACCTGAAGTGGAGGCAAGGAATCACAATAATGTAGAACTAATGTATCAGAAATTTGAGAATTTTGAGCTCCTAGTTTCACTTTGTAAATTGAACAGCCCATAGCCCATTAACATAACCAGTATGGCACAAGTGTTTCTAGCAATTTTACTGGCCAATCTAATATGCATCAATTAGAAATTAGGTTAAATTATATGATGACTACATTTATGGATGTTTAAAAGTAAAGTAGGATTTCAACATTACAACATATTTTTCATTTTATACAAAAGACTGGTTTTTATTAGATA
The DNA here is from genome assembly GCA_036897385.1 of Geranium incanum. Classification (NCBI taxonomy): domain Eukaryota; kingdom Viridiplantae; phylum Streptophyta; class Magnoliopsida; order Geraniales; family Geraniaceae; genus Geranium; species Geranium incanum. Next base: position 4,303 of record JAYMTQ010000949.1, on the reverse strand, counting down.
TATTGAAAAGTATTCCCCACTATAGCATACATATGATACATTTGCGATCTCCTATTCCTGCTCTGAATTACATGGAACTTTCAATATTAACCTCATCTTATCCACTGCCACATATATCACACAAGCATATCAAGAATACCATGCCCCTATTATAATGAATGAATCATTTCAGACATTTCACACTTCAATTAGAGACAAAATCCTGCTCCTAGAGTTACTTATTTATGCTATTCACGCATACACATGCACACAACTTCTGAAAGATGGCATGTAGCACATTCAGCATACAAACCCTTTGCATGCACATATAACCAGTTTTGGCTCAACTTTGAACATATCTTTTTAAGGCTTATAGGTAGCAAGCATAAAGCTATCATAACGGTATTAAATCCCATCATTTAGCTTCCCCAGTGAAAATAGATTAAACGGAATCAAAGAGCATGAATTTACTCTGATAGACAATTGCCCAAAACTGAACTGAGCTTCTTCCCAAACCCAGGGTATAGATCAGATTGTACAGCCTCTTCCAGTTGACACCAGTCCTGAGGTAATTTTAAGGGAATTGCTTAATGCATGTAACAGAAAATAAACGAAGTTGGCAGAACGCGGAAAAGCAAGCACCTCATTGGTAGAAAAGGAAACATATTTTTCATTCGCAATTTCATCACAACGTACTGTAGCCACCATGACCTGCAAAATGATAAATCACAGCATAAACAGAGAAGCAATCTACATGCTTGACAAGTAGACACTGATAAGTAGATATTTGCACATTACCTTATGAGCAGGAAGATCAAGGTCCTTGTTCTCCTTTATCACTCTCCAAATTTCTTGTGCACTGAAACAAAATCCTGAAGCTGGAACTACACCTCTTCGATCTCCAGCAAGCCCACCAGGTGCAATAGAATGAAAGAATCGCTGCCTCAAATTAGCAACCTTCATTTCAAGCAAAACAAATAAATAAAACACACAAGAATGTCAAAGAAGCGAACAATGCCAAAATTTTCACATGGACCAGATACATCAAAATAACTTGATTTAGGACAAATCAGTAAATTAATCACGTTCAATATCACAAGAAATTGAAAGCAATAGCATTAGAAGAAATAAAGAACCATTTTTTTAGAATTGAAAATTCTGAGCCACATATATTGGGTCGTGCCCTTCATTTATTCTGGTTAGCAAATACAGTTTCATTTTGAAAACGATAAAAAACAGCAATTTCATTTCCCCTCATTGTCAAAAGAGCACATACAAATACAAATAGCGTCTTACATACCTGCTCTTTAAACAGCTCCTCCTTCTCTTCGTAACTATTAAGAGCAATAACATCAACCTGGTCATAGTCAGAAATAAATCAGAATTACAAAAAAATCCCAATATGCATACCATTTTAAGGAGAAAATGCATGGTGCAGTGAAATAAAAGTGTATCATCTTACATTAAAAAATTCACTTAATGGAGTTTCCTTGTGAGCTTCAGGCTTAGGAACGGAATCCCATATCTGTAATAAGAGAAACACAATTAGAAGGATAGGATGAAATGAATAATGTGAGCAAGAAAGCAAGAAATCACTCACCTTCTGAATATCTTCTCTTAGTACAGGCTCCAAATTTTCCAATGGTGTCTATGACAAAAGAAAAAATAACATTTCAATTAAGAACTCAAATCAACCAAGCATGGACTTAGTCCTTATCATACCAAGAAACAATTGAATAAAAGTTGTAGATATCTGTCAAGCTACCACATGAAGTAAGACAAAAGAAAATTACCCTTGTTTTATCACGTATGACAAACATCAGTGTTGTCTTACGCGGGCTAAACAATCGCATCATGACCTGTGCACAAATATCATCAGAAAGTTGATGATTGGTTACGTTGGTGTTTGGAATATATGTTTAAAGAAGACATCTTCAGTAAGTACCTGGAATACAGTCTTTAAAAGAGGCTTATTTGCAGCTTGCTCACGACCAATGTCATGACACCACCTAAAAAGGCGCCGAAGAAAATGGAATCCAAAAACTATTAGATCTTCTTCAAGAAGCTTAAAATCAGAAACCAATCTTCATAAAAGTTGAATTGCAGCTTACTAGCTAGAAGTAGGAACTTACATGTTTATTAACACAATATCAGAAACAGCAAGCGCAAAGAGAGCACTCTGTTTCTCAAATGCAGTGTCATCCTAATAAAAGGCAGCACAGTAGTTATTTGACATGACACAAAAGATATTACAAATCCCGAGGAAGTAGATGAACTAAATACGTGCAGAATTTTTGTTTATAGATCACATGTAAGTGCATAAAATGGGTGTATGTGTGTGTGGTGGGTTTGGGGTCACAGTAATGTAAGCATACCTCTCCTCGTTCTCTACCGTCAGTACCCTCCAAATCCATTACAATGGTTAGGGGGTCAATACCATCACATTTAGCACACCAAATGCCTTTAGTTGTCTGTGACCTAAAAAAGAAACAACACAAACAGTCAGTTTACAGAACTCCTCCAACAAAAAAATAAAATCACATACTAACAAGATATATGAACATGCCTTCCCCTAAACGCATCCATTTCTCTGAAGTTCGTGTGAAATAAATTGTTTAATAGTGTGCTCTTCCCTGTGCAAAAAAGAAAACGATGAGAAATCATTTCTCAGAACATGGACCAACTTGACAACAATTGACATAGAATGGGATAAAACACGTGAAGACAAATGAAATCCCCGTCTTCAGTTGTTAACTAACTTAATTTACAAGTTGAAGTGGCAACGCCTTAGTCTCGAACATGGACTGGACTGGAGTCACATTGGGGAGGCATGAAACTAAATAGCAGTTTGTGGAAATGATAATCATGATAGCACGTACCACTACTTTGTGGGCCCATTATGGAAACAATGGCATATGAAAGTCCGCATTCACGCAGTTTGACCTCCTTGATAAATTTTTCGATTCCAGTGACATTGAATTCCCCATCTCCATCAATAAGCTGAGTAGAACAACATTCATCTACCCCTGGAAAAGAAATTGATATGTCAGTAAAAAGCAGCAAAATCATAGCTTCTGTAATTGGCTATCGTTTATTTAAGAAGTGGTCGTAATATCATCCAAGCCTAGACAAAGTATTATACTGGTTCTTGAATAATAACCCTGAAACTATTCCTATAAAAGTTGACACTCCATCTACTGATGCAACATGGTTACAACTGGTTTCAACCTTGGCCTCCCACCTGAATTGGGTGTCAAACTCCATTTCCAGAGAAAGACCAAGAAGTTATAATAAACCTTGTGCCATTGCCATCATCAAATCCATTAACAAAAACAAACCAGATACTATGATTGGCAAGCAATCCAAACAGTTGTATCAAGTATCAACCTAGAAATAGCTAGGGCATATATAAATTGATCCAATTCATCAGCAACCAAACAAAAAACAATCAGCCTTCATCCACACTCATCAAAGAAACAAGTTCATGCACAAACAACCTAAGAACCAGATCTATTAGAGGTAAATGGAAGCCTATAACAATTCTCCATTGATCTGGAATCAACATGGCAGTTAAACTAAGCAGAGAGTACAAAATAGAGCCAGAACGTAAATCAAAGACCATTAACAGCTTGAATTGCAGCTATTGAAGATCTACAACGAGGTGATAGACAAAATCAGATCAAATGGATCGGAGAATCGAGAAAGTTACCCATTGCAGAGAATTTGATTGAGGCGGAGATTGATGAGCTGCGAGAGGACCTGAAGAGTGTTGATGATGGCGATAACAGATCGGGGAGAGAGAGACACAGAGAAGAGAACGAGATCAAATGGAGCACCTGCGTCTCTTCTTCTTTGTTCTTTAATGGTGGTGGGCTCGACTGTCAATCGATCCGCTCTCTTTTGGTAGACAGATTTATGTACAAAAAGAGGTTTATTTGATTAGAAAGTAAATATAAAATTGCTTTTGATTGTTGACGTGGCGGTGCGTGAGTGGATAATGTAGTAAGCCAGAATGAGCTCGGTTGCAGAGAATAAGAACTCGGGGAATGGTTAGAGCCTCCAGTTGGTGAGAGGATGACGTGGCCCACAACTACCGACCACTTGGGGCCTACTGACCGTCCATTTATTTTTTACTAAAGTTGGACGGCGCGATCGCGGTCTGCTCTGCATTTTGATGTGCGGTGGGTCCCACGTTGAAGTTACAATAGTTGAAGTTATTGACTCTCCCTTTATCAGTTGGTCTTGTTGCAAGGGGACTTCTGTAGGTTTGACTTAATGATTCAAGTTTCACTGGTGAAGAATTTCGAGAGAAGTGTTTTCTCAG
>JAYMTQ010000948.1:0-15193 GCA_036897385.1 Geranium incanum | reverse complement strand
ATTCTCAACCGAGCTACCATGGGCAGCCGCTAGCGTTAATAAACCTCTTCTAAGTCACTCTTTTCACTTCGTTCCTCGAGTAACTGTGTACCTTAGAAAGCTTCTCTCGATCCTCAAAGCAATAAATGAGGGGAGTTAGGGACTACGGGATGGAAAACGGATTGTTGGGCTTCCCCGACTTGCTTTCCTAAATTACCTTTCCTAGCTGACAGGAACTTTCTTATTTAGAAGTAGCAGATACAAAGAAAGAAACCGAGCAACCATCTCCATAAACAAAAGAACCCGAGCAACTAACTGACTTTGTTGAGAAACCTGTAGAGCGAACAAGGGATTGTATTTGTTTTATAACCATGGACCAAAACGATGGGATAACCAGTCTTTCGGGTAGTATTCCAACCTTAGACCTGGGGACAAAGCTTACTCGTTTAGAGGGTATCTTAAGCTCTAAGAGGTCCGTCTCAAGCGTAGTTAGAGGGATAACTATCTCGACTAAAAGGAAGAGGGATAACTATCTCGACTAAAAGGAAGAGGGATAACTATCTCGACTAAAAGGAAGAGGGATAACTATCTCTAAGTTAGGAAGAGGGATTTATGACTGTAGTTGTAGACTGCAGGGACGAAGTAGTTCTAGCCTTAGAGAGGGTATTCTTGATTGAACAACTCTCAGAAAGGGAACTAGGGAAAATGGGTTGGTTTACTTCCTCAGTAAATTACTGAAATACCTCTGCACTTGAGACGCTTCGCTCCTCTCCCTTTGGTCGAACATATAATATAGTCAAACCTCTTCACTGCGCCTAACTTAATTAAATAGGGCCCTGGCAGACCTCTTCACTTCTAAGATAACTTCGTACCTCTGAACTAAATACCTCTTTCTTAGATCTAGCTCACCTCTAGGCGAGAACTAAATACCTCACTTTTTGCTATATAGGAAAGCTTCATAAGCAGCTCCTTCCTTCATAATAAAATAAGCCGCTTCGCTCCTCTGCCCTTCTAAAGAGAAATAAATACCTCTGCCCTTCTAAGAGAACTAAATACCTCTTACGAGCCCTTTGTTGTATTTCCTTGCAGCTTTGGTTCGAAACCTTCTCCCGCTCATCAAGACAATCTGAAATACAGGGAGATGTAACATTACATTCAGTTCTTTCTTTCTGACTTAGTTTTCCTATTTATTATATAGCTACTTGAAACAATCTCCATCTTGCGTAAAAAGGGTATTCTTTTTCTATCTTCTCGTACAGTTGGAACCTCACTTACCAGTTACTCGCAGCTGGGGTCTCTTCTCTATATAAACCCACCCTAAAATACATGAATAAATCACATTACCCGTTGGTTTAGACGGGGATAAAAGAAATGAATGAGCGTTCTATGAAAAAGAAAAGAAAAGAAGGAAAGACAGTTAGTTGGTTTCTTGTTGAAAGATAGGAAAGCCTTACCTATGGTTACGAAGAGAGAAGGCTGGCTAGGTAGTTCAGCTACATCCGCTCCGAACATTCTATGAACAAGAGAAGGAGTTCCAATGAGCAGGGGGTTTATGATAGACTTAGGGGTGGAACAAAAGAAGGGATTCTTAAACTATCTTCTGGAGGGAGATGTAGTAGCTCGACGGTATGAAGATAAATAAGACTTTACTTAGGTCTAACGAACCTTGGGAAAAGGGTATAATGAGCTTTGAGCTATGGCGAGTAGCAACTTTCAACAAATACGCTAGAGAAGTAGCCACTTTCTTATTTAGAAGTAGGAACTAGAATTTCAACAAACCATGGCGCTAGCTAAGTGAAACCCAGGTTATAAATATCTGACTGGTACTTACTTTCTTTCCTCTCCGAAGGTGTTAGTTGGGTTACTCCTTTGCTTCATATTCATAAGCCGCTCAAATCCCAAGCTCTAACCTTTGTTTTTAGAAATTAGCTGACTTTAGCCTTATGCTGGGTGGGAGGATTTATCAACAATCTCAATCGAGCTACCAACACTAGGGCTTACAGACCTAGGAATTTGCCCATTCTCTTTGCTGCAACAACAAGCGATAAACTAACCTTGCTCTTTTACGCGAGGTTATTTATATCTCGACTTGCCAGGGAAGAGGTTATTTATATCTCGAGTGAACCCTCATCCTCGTCTTTAGAGTCAATTTCCCCTCGGACTATGAGGTAGAGCCAATTCTCTAGAAGAGGTGCCGTTAGGGCTCAACGAAGTTCAGAGGTCAAAAGGGCTCTTAGCAGTGAAGAGGTAGGAACTCACTCTTAGAAGTTCAGAGGTTATCTAGCTCGACTGTAAGGATAGGAAAGAGGGAATTTGAAGCTCATACATAAATAAAGAGGAACTCCCTTGCTCGGTTATAGGTACCCAGTTCTCGAGCCCTAACTTAAATAGGGCGAAGAGGTACAGAGTTGCTCGACCTTAGCTTAGGGAGAGGTTATTTATACTATACCAGAAGAGCAAAGGTTAGATAGGGCATCTTTTCCCTTGGTTGATTTACGGGGATTCGCATATTGTTTTGTTAGGAAGGGCTTTCTTTAGCTGAGGCTCGTTAGACCTAGTAGGGCATCTTCTTGTGTAGAGTTTTGTTAGGTAAGTTTGACTGTTTCTGATATCTAGCTCACCTCTTTCAGATATCTAGCTCACCTCTTTCAGGGACTTATCTGTTTTGTCAAGGTTGGAAGACTTAGGGATAATAGTTTCTTTTCTCACAAGGGTTGCTTATTGTTATAGATTAGCTTATTGAAATAGATTATATAATATGGGCTTTTCTATAATATGGGCTTTTGGGCTTATTGTTATAGCTTCTATAATTCGGCAATTCAATAGCTTCTATGTCGAGCTACTCCGTCCTCTTAAGATAAGCGAGTTGTGGAATCCTGTTCCCTCGGTTTCTTTTGAAAGACAGTCCGGATAGGTTATTGCTTTTCTGTAAGGAAAGGAGGATAGATAGGTAGGTGCCTTCTGCTAGTTCCTGGGTTTCTTTTGTTGAAAGTAGCTCTCTAGTGTAAGTGAGAAGAATGAAATAGTCTTTTCTCGGTCTTCATTTCGGCATTGAGATTGTTGACAGTTGCTACTTCGAGCGGGGGTCCCTATCTAAGAGTCATAAATCCCTAAAAAGTCTTTAGAACCAAGGTCTTTACAAGCCCTAGGTACAAAGTGACTCGAGTGACTTAGAAGAGGGGATTCTCTCCAAGGTGAGGAACTAAGTCTAATAAGGAACCAAGTTGAGGAAACGGAAACAACTGAATGTCAACATCTACCTGTTAAAGAGTAGGATGCCTGGGATGGGATCAAGTAACTAGCCTTTCCAGAGAATCAGGAGAATCAGGTTAGAGCTTGGGATCAATTTCTAGGGTTGACCGAGGTATTCCTACGCTTGGACATCTAAAAACATAGGTTTATCGGTTTGTTTATCTTAGCTTTGGTTGCTTATTGCGCTTAACAGATTGGGTAGCTTATTGCAATTCCATTCTAGAAAAAGCTTCTATGGAGTAAGATCGTTTCACTCTAGTAAGTCCCTCTCCTCTTCTCGCAGTTATAGTTTCCGAAGAGAGTCCAGAGTCCCTAGGTTTTGTCCCTATATTAGAACTAGTTAGCTTCTTTCTTTCCGAGAAAGACTCCACTTTGTCTTAGATTCTCTAACGAGTCAATTTTCCCTCTAAAGATGCTATTGAGTCAATAGAAATTACGAAGAGGGATAACTATCTCGAGTGACTTAGAAGAGGTCGAACGTTTGGGAGAGGTAGAGGTAAGTTTTCGAACCCACGGACTGAGGAACAGAAGAAGGTGTTAGTTGGGTTCCTTTGCTTGATTTGCTTGATAGGACTTCCCCGCTTCGCTCAGTAGCTACTTGAAAGGAGATGCCGAGAGGATAACTAGCTTCTATTTAAGCGATTGAATTGCAATCCCGGAACGTGGAACTCTTCTCATAAATCCCTCTTCACTTTGCCTTACTTAATTAAAGGGAATTCTTACCTCGAAAACTCCTCGTTTTCACTTAATATCGTATATACGTAGTTTTTTAGTTGTCTCTTTTTCTTTGCTAAAACCCCGTATTTTGGGTATCAAATTGGGCTTTTCGCAACCTATAGAAAGAAAGTCACCATATGCAACACACTTCGTTTTCCTTGCCAACACTAACAAACCCTCTTTCAGTAAGAATGCCCTATTTCTGAGAGTTTCTGAATCCTCATAAGATAAGCTACTGGTTCCATCCCCTAGGTTTAACAACGCTTGCTTGGGATTATATACCAAGGCTAGGTATGTTTTGTTGAAATAGATTCTATAATATGGAGTCAGATTTGTTCCATCCTCATAAGCGAGTTGTTCCAAAGAGAGTTTCAGAATCCTCTCTTTTGTTTCTTTACTTTAAGCCGTTTGTTTCTTTAAGCCGAAAAAGATCAATCTCCATCTGTCAAGGAGAAGGCAAGAAAGATTCCTTAGCGCTAAGGTTTGAATATCCCTTGTTTTGTTTCATTCTTATAGGAAGACAAAATACCATGAACTCAACATGAACATGGTATCTCTGATCTGATCGAGGCATAGACTAGATCTAAAAACCCGCCCCATTGTCAATCTTATAGGAAGACAAAATACTATTAACTAAATATCTCTAATCTGATCGGGACGAGGATGGGATCACCCGCCTTGTTGTCATCCCTAATAATACTTGAAACGATGATTGTTGTTTTATATGATGTTGGGCCTAGATTGGATAATATTCTAATATACAGAGTAACACGGTAAAATGGAACACCGCTAATGTAAGCACTGACTAGTAAGAAGTCTAATGTTCAAATCTCAATAGGAAGCACGGGTGAAAGAAAATACGAGTATATTCGAAATTGCTGATTAAAAAACGATAAAATGAGTCAGACAATAACCAGAATCGAACTCACGACCTCTTGGTAGACCAGATACCATGTGTGAGAACAAACCTAACTAGAAAAGCTTATGTTGATGATTAGGGTTCATTGTATTCAGTGTTCTACTTCCGTCTAATTGAATTAGTCCTGATTCATCTCTAGATTCCAGAGGCCCTGCCCTTGGAGCCCGACGAACGCCTAACTTCAGAAATACTGATTGTGTTTATGGTAATGTGCAGGAGAGACAGCTTCATAACCCACAGAGCAGATGCCCTAACTGAAGAGAACAACAAGGTGAACATGCAGAAATCCCAGAACTCATGCCATCATAAATCTCTGAGCTCAACAATGGCAGCAGCTATGACCCCACCACTCAAACAAGACCACCTTGTCATTCAAGTCCATGAACATGGCTGGAAGCTCGTTAGACCACTCCCTATGGCTCCGGCCCCAGAAAAGAAGCACAGTCGAGTCACTAAGTACCAAATAAAGGGTTTGGCTAGTTAGGTTTGGGATAGGTATTGATTTCTCGAGTTATTAGAGAGGTATTGATTTCTCTATCAGTTATGTAGTTACCCGGGCTATAAGACAATACCAGATTAGTACCAGATGAGTTCGAGGCTGTTTATCGAGCGAGAAAATGCATGGATAGTAGCCAGCCCATAAAAGAGTTTTCATGTGGGTTAAATGCGTCTATATCGAGTGATGCTAGGATTGAATGATATGAAATGGATCAATGGGTTAGAGGTCTTCGTGAGGTAGTACTGGCTAAATAAGGATGCTGCGACCATGGCCTTATTGCTTTCTGCTATCACTTCAGCCTAAGATCTTAGACTTGCTTGCTTGGTTACGGTATCGATCCGGGGCTTCACAAGGAGGTGAGAAGACCAGCTCTCATAGATTGAATTGCTTTCCTAATATCTCTCACATAGGGTCCCCTTCTTCTTGCGCCAAAGTAGAACCATCCCTTCCATAATGGTTATGAGGTTTATTTACGAGAGGACTGGGCAAAGCAGATCCTTTTGCTAACTACAAAGCGGGCACTACGGTGAGTCTTACCCGATCCCATTCCGAACTCGATCCTGCACCCGCATCCTTCTAGCCCAAGAACACGCTTATCAAATAACATAGAGGAAAAAATGAATGCTTAGCTGATGAATTCACCTTGTTCCTTGATAAGTCCTACCCCTAGACCAGTGCCAGCCCTACTCATTGAGTAAAGAACTTTGTTTGAAAGAGTAGCGGGACGTAGCATCTCTTTTTGAAGAAGGTGATGATATAGAAAGAACAGTCCCAATATTCTTATTTCAGGGACAAGAATGCATTGAATTGAAGCCAATAGGTACAAGAATGTGAAGCCAATGAGAAAACCTATCTTTTTCGTTTTACCCAACTAGAAGCTCTCTACATGCAACTCGCTCACTTGGGAAATATACGAAGGAAGGCCAAAAGCTCTATCCGGCAGCTCTCTGCTTTCGATTTCTTTCTCCGCATCTACTGCACTTCTACTTATTATTTTGTGAAAGAAAAGGGAAACAAAGGAAATTCCATGGATCTAGATATTGCAATGTGAAAGGTACAAATCCAAGTAAAAGTTTGTCCGCGAAATCAACTACCCGATCTTATCCGAAAGAAATAGGTATCCCGCCAACCCGATGATCTTATCCGAAAGAAATAAGTATCCCGCCACTTAAGCTTCGCATACCTAATGGCTTAAGCTTCGCATACCTAATGGCTTAAGCTTACCATTTGCTGAGAAATTGTGAGTCAAAGGCCGCTCTTTCTTATTCAAATCTCATCTACCACTACATACAAATTCCTATAACGACACCTATCCTATACTATAACGACATCTATCCTATAACGACACCTAAATAAAGGAACAAATGAAGAATAAGGTTTTTCTCACTAGGCTTAGAAGCTAAAATGGAGACGAGGTGACACACAACGACCTGAAAGACCACTCGGAATCTTGGCTAAAAAGAATTAGTAAATATTAGGCACGGAACTGGCTTTTGTGTCAGGGGTTTGCCCTTTACTTTGCAAGCTTCATAAAAGAAGGAATTAGTTATAGCTCTGGAATTCGTTCTAGCTCTGGAATGAATTAGTTATAGAATTTATCTGTCTAGAATTTCTCTGTTTGCTGTCTTTGCGTGCAAGCCAGTTGCAGAAAAAGAAATCCTTATTCCTGCCCCTTCCCATAGCCTTCGTGCTTTAGTCCCTACCTGCTTTAGTCCCTACCCATAGCATTCCTTCTCCTAGCCATCCTGTCTCTTATGGAATACTCAAGTACTTTTACCTTTATAATGACGCTCGGGAGGCTCGATGGAATTGAGGAGAGGGATTGATTAGAAGACTATTTGGAGAGGTACGCAGTTACCCTTTATTTAATGTTGTAAGGTAAGGGCAGCATAGCGAAGAGGGAGGCTCGATGGTGAGCATATTTCTATGACTTCAAAGCATGAGGAAAAGAGGGGCACCTATAGGAGCAGGCTTTTACAGGTTTTCTCACTCGCCTTATTTCGAATAATCATTCCCGATAAACACGTTAGCATCTTTACCAAGGGATGTAGTACAAGGATTTTCTGCTTAATTAGAACTCATTTCAAATAAAGCACATTTGAAGTACGAAGTTCAGGCATTCCCCCTTATCATGATATAGTTAGCTCCTTCGAGCGGGAGATGGGGAACGCTATGCCCTTACTTAATTAAATAGGGTAGCATCTCGTTTCAAGAATCTTTCTTTCATACTAGTTAAAGTGCGAGTAACAGTAGGTTCTACAGGTCTATAAATAAATAGGGCTAACGAGAATTCTCTTCCTTAGAGGTCTTAGCTTTTGGCCTTGTGAATGAAATCCATTGTGATAGCGTCCTTTACTCTTTACTTTAGGGCTTTTTCATGCCTGATGCCTGGCCAATGTTTCACACTAATCTTTTTCTTTCAAAGCCTGCTTTCTTTGCTATTGCTTCTGTTGAATGGTTGAGGGATGTAGTAGCTCGACCTTAGGGAAGGGATGAAAGGGCCTCGGTAGAGTGAGTACTATGAGTGCTAGTTTGGCTGGCTGCGGTCCCTAAGGAAGAAAAGTAAGGACGGACCAATGCTACCGGTTGTTGACAACCAGGAGGCAAGTCAAACTGTAATTGTGAAAAGGTTGAGAGGGAAGCCAGTAGCTCGACCAACAGGGTTATGAATATCTCTTAGAAGTGAAGAGGAGAGGGATTTATTACTCTAACATAGTGAGGAGGGAGGAAGGGGCCCTTTACAACATTAAATAAGGGTGATAACGAAGAGGGATTTATTTCGAGAGTTATTATATTAGAAGAGGGATGCCAGTAGCCTATTTAATTAAGATAAGGGTGCAACGAAGAGGGATTTATGACTCGACCTTAGGGAGAGGGAAGAGAACGTAGTGAACGATAAAGAAAGAAAACAAGTAAAGAAAGGATTTGTGTATGTGTTAGACCAAGTGTATAAAGGACAAGATGTTCCTTGCAGCTAGTTTAGTCAAGTTTGTGGGAGACTCAGCTGATGTCTTTCAAAACGAAGAAGAGGGATTTGATTTATTACTCTATTTCTGGGACTCCTAATTACTCGAGCAAAGCGAAGTGACTCTTCTTTATTTAGATCTCTTCTGGAGGAAAACAGCAGCTTTACGGACTCGACTGTAAGGTTATTTAGATCTATATGGGCGTTCAATAGCCAAAGGGAGAGGGAGAGGTTTAAAAAAGAGAGTAATAGTTCAATTAATTGAGAGAAAATGTTAAATATCTTTCTGATGTGAGTCCATTCGAGATTTATATCGATACATTTTTATTCACAGTTAGTGTCGAATTTACTTCATTATGTGGCTATTTTAGAGTATTTTATACCATTTTACGCCTTCACGTATGTTTGGTGCATGTGCAGAAATCAAGTGAAAATGGAGCAAATTTGACTAAAATTTAGCGGGCACGAGACATGTGGAGCACAATTTTTCAATGAGCACAACTTCTCGTATTTAATATGATTTGACCCAAAGTTATATCAAATCAAAGATAACTAGTTGATCTACAAATCTCTACCATGAAATTTTCTCTAATTCTATTGGGAATAAGCTCAAAAATGTAGTCAAAGGCAACACTATAACAAAAAATATGCAGTCTAGGGAGTGCAGAACATCAGACTCGTGAGCTCCATAACTTACACATCTGAAGTCCAAATCGAGCAAATTTTATGTCTCAATAAAGATGACGAAAAGAGATACAATTCTCATGGATATAGTTATTGCATTAGAGGTCCGGAAGAGGACGAAAACAAGCAACCAAACATGTGACAATTCATGTGACGAAAGTCACAACACGTGTGACGATTCGTCTCATGAAAGTCACATCTGGACATAACGGTGTGACGATGAGGTGACGTTCATGTGACGAAAGTCATATACCCAAAGATCGCATGTAAATCAAATTTCAAGCATAATTCTCGAGACCTATCACCCACACTGACTCTTAACACGACAACTCTACTACAAGATGAATTTTAAGAGCTCCATCGATTTCAACCTGGAGACAAAAAATCATCACAAGCAAACCAGTTGAGGATCGTATGAGTCTCCAACTCTTAATGGAGTTTAGGGTTCGATTGTTTTCCTCTTTTCTTGAACTGATTTGTAACTGATGAACTTATTTGCAAGCATCATGGTTATGGGCTAAAAACCCTTTACCATGGGTGCTACACCTTGTGACGATTTATTTTTATGACGAGTTTGATTTTTAGTTATTCAATACATGTTAGAATTGATTCTATTTTATTCTTATGCCATGAATGTTAAAGTCGCTATTTGATATTTGTAAACTGAGTTCGAGGTTAATCCCGAGAGGGATAATTGAGAAATGACCTGAGAGGGTTGTCAATCCAAAATTAGGAATTACCCAAAGTTGAGAGGCGGGTAATATATTTACAACGTAGGTCAAATTTCATCGTGTTAAGTAACTAAATTGCAAACGGTCTAGCAGGCGTAGTTGCTAGTTTAACCATTGAACTCCACTATTCTAACATTAATTTATAATTAACCGTATTTTAATTTCATTAGCATTTAAACAAAAAATTTCAACAAATTGAGTAATTTTTATTCTACATTTTAACCAAAAAGAGAACACTAATTGTTCTATTAAGGTACTCCATTTTTGGTCCACGTGGTTCGACTTAGATTTAAGCCAGAAAATAAATTTACTTGATATTATCGCGTCTGATGCATGTGTCGGAAAAGTTTGAAAATGATGCGTAGAGCGGTGCGTGAGACGCTAATTTTCTCCCATCAGTTTTTATTTCTAAGGATGGAAGAGTTATTATAGTAATCAAGTTAAGTTTACATAGATTTCTTTTATATAAATTAGTTGGCTGCTTGGGTACATCATCCCATCGTTTTAGCCCAGGCATGTAGCCATGAGTCATAAACCCAGTTTCTGAAGGAACAAACTATAACATACATATTGACATGTTCTATTTTGTGTTAGAGTGAGTAATTAATTAATCCAGTCCTGGGAAACGGTGCGTTTCCACCACTCTCCAAGGCGGGTGCTAAATGTAAAAACGGCGTCGTCTCTCCCGTCTCCCCCCTTTCGTGGGTATAAGTAGAACCACTAACCTGCACTCTCTCACACACACACCAGCTCAAGAAATTGGCTCTTACACTGCAAACAGAGAGATAGATCGATTAAAGAGGAGAGAGTCGATGAATCCGATGCAGATGGACTTGTATCAGGACATGGAGGATCAGGGCTCCACGATGGCCATGGACGTCGACGATGTCGATCTCTTCGGCGAAGACGCTCTCAACGTCGGCAACCACCTCGCCGACTTCGACTTCTTCAACTCCTTCCAGGACGACTTCGACGATTCCGACATCAATTGACGCAACCACACCGCCTCTGTGTTTTATTTCTAGGGTTTGTTCTCCTCAGCTACTCTCGCTCTCTCTATATGTCTGTGTTTCGCTTTTGGGCCTCATCATTCAGTATATAAGTATCTGGTGATCAATGTCGCTTACCTTTGAATTTGAGTTTCGATCATGAATTAATCTGGGTTTTAGGTTTTTGTATGGCTACTTCTCTATGCTCAACAGTTAACACACATATTAGCTGGATTTAGACAATGCTCTTTAATGCCATTACAATGGTTTCATGCATCATATATAATTAGTTTTCTTTACTCTATCTGTTGAATGGTCTAAGTGTTAGCTCTCTCTTATATGTAAGCCAGTGAATTATCATAATAGAAAGGAACATTAATCATTGTAACATTATACATGTGGTAGGTGTCAAGTTCAGGGGTTGCTTATTTTCTCGTTGCTAATTTTATTTGGGCAAGAAACTATCACTATCATGTGTTTGAGCTAGCTTTCGAAGGCTATATCCATTTAGTTTTAGTTGATGAAGGTATTTGTCATATATTAGTACTCCCCTACTAGTTCTTGTGACTAAACCGACTACGTGGAGATTTTTTTGGGGAGTTTCTTACTGTCCTTAGCATGCTCGCCTCCTTGACAAGGCCACTGGTCTTTTCTTTTTTCTTCCCATACTTCGTGTCTGTATTATCTCCTCAAAAACTTCATCGAGAAACCAATACTTGCTTCAGGATCCAAAGTTAGTTTCCAACAAAGAAAATTGGGTATTGTTTTAATGGCCTTCCGCCGGTCTTCACACAAATCCAAATAATTGCTTGAAGCCTCCGGTGCACCCATATTTATTGATGCATCTAGTATGTCATGTGTACATTTAGTAAGCTTTTCTTTCTTTTTATCACCGTGGAGCTATTTGGTTTTCACTAAAAGAAGTCACACAGACTTGGTAATGGAAACAGGCATTCAAGTAGGTATATAGAACGCGGTGAAGTAAGAGATGCTAAATTGAGGTTTAGGTATCTGTTGAATGGTCTAAGTTTTAGGAATGTATAAATTAGCTCTCTCTCTCTCGATTATATCTAAGCAAGTGAATTATCATAATAGAAAGGAACATTAATCATTGTAACATAGATATGGTGGGTGTCAAGTTCAGGGGTTGCTTATTTTCTTGTTGCTAATTTAGTAATTTTATTCAGGCAAGGAGCTATATCTATAACTATAACTTATTTGAGCTAGCTTTCGAAGACTATATCCATTTAGTTTTAGTTTATGGAAGGTATTTATCATTTATTACTCCCCTACTAGTTCAATGCCGTAAAAATTCCCGACTCGTCCGATTAATCCTCGATTAATTCCCGACTACTCCCGACTACTCCTCTATAATTTCCAATTAAATCTTCAATCCGATTTATTTTCCGATTAATCTCCGACTAGTCCCCAAAAAGTCCTCTCCGCCCGACTAGCGCCTAGCGTCTTTTACAACATTAGTTCTTGTGACTAAACCGACCATGTGGAGATTTTTTTTGGAGCCTTTTACTGTACTTAGCATGTCCACCTCCTTGACAAGGCCTCTGGTCTTCTCTTTTTCTTCTTCTTCTCATACTTCATTTGTGTGCATTATCTCCTCAAGAACTTCATCAAGAAACCAATACTTGCTTCAGGATCCAAAGTTAGTTTCCATCAAAGAAAATTGGGTAGTGTTTTAATGACCTTCCGCTGGTATTCACACAAATCCAAATCATCGCTTGAAGCCTCCGGTGCTCCAATATTTATTGATGCATCTAGTTTGTTATGTGTACATTTAGTATGTTTTTCTTTCTTTTTATCGTCATGGAGCTATTTGGTGTTCACTAAAAGAAGTCATACAGACTTGGTAATAGAAACAGGTATTTGAGTAGGTATGTAGAACACAGTGAAGTAAGAGATGCTAAAATGAGGTTTAGATTTTGGTTAGGCTTCTTTTCTGTATAATTAGGTTTGAGTTGTAATGTTGAACGAGGATGGATCAATTATGGGATCGTCAGTTGGGCATGGTTACAAAAACATTGAATTAGTGAAACTGAAAGGGAGTGGATGCTCTAAGTTTTGTTTTATCCATTGTTATGTCTTTTTCAGGAGTAATCTTCAAAGGCTTCCAAATTGGCAATATCATAGACATAGAGTCACATTTAAAAGCAATGTATGCTATTGCCTATTGTTTGGCAATCAACTTACATTTATGGCTATCTTATTCTTACCTACTCTTTATCATATCCCACATTTGCACTCCTCAATCAAATACTTATTCAGTAGCGTTTTTTTTCCTTTTTCTATGAACAGTTGATTTAATATGAATTATCAATACTGTTGTTTCCACCAATGCAGTGGGATTTTACTTCTGTGTGCTTGCTTCTCCATGGCTTGCAGGCAATTATAGTTCCCAAGAACAAACAAGCCTTTAACAAAAATGCATTTCTAATGCATGGATTGTGAGTTTCATGTGAAAATAAGCAGACAAATCAAGATTATTGGTGACTCTGAATGCACTTTTTTTTAACAAAGGATAGACTCTATTTGGCATGATAAACTAATTAGTTATCTTATTGACGTTTAATTGCTGATGAATTCTCATATGAATGTTTCACAAATTCATGGATTTACCTTATCTATTGTTCTGATAGATGTGTACTTTTTAGACCACCATATTTTACTCTCAAGATGCTGTTCGATTTTCGAGTAAAAAGATAGATATGTCCGTCGCTTAAACATTCATTTTGCTTGGATTGTGTGGTTAATTTAGACTTCGGACATACAATTAGAAAATTTGTGAAACAAAGAGAAGGTGGAACCCACAACCTACCATCAATATTGATAATATTTTTCTACACCATTACGCAAAGTAGCAGGTCATAAGCAAGCGTCTCTTCATGCATGAATTCAAAATTTAAACAAAAATAATGATTGTGATGATATTTAAGATTTTGGTAAACAGAAAAATTACAAAGTTTCATAATGCCATTATCCATTTCCCATTTCATAAAGCAGCAAAATGCAATTGGATCCAAGGAAATTGTTGCTTGTCAAATTTGTGTATATGATGTGAGACAATTTGGTTAGTTCAAAATTTCAATTCGAAATATTCCATGGTTAATACCCAATTTCATTTCCAAATATTCCATGATGTTTCATCCAAATAATTGTTTTATTACTTTAGTCACCACCAGAACAAATAATAAATGGTATCGTGTTTACTATACGAATTGGTCTTTATGTCTAATAATTACTTAAATGTATTGGGGGAGTAATACAAAAAAAATCAGCAAAGTGAGTAAAGCATTATTTGGAATGAAGTTCATTTTGAATATGGCCACTTTGGGGGATAAGATATATAACTTGTCACATGTCTAGGGCTGAATAAGATTGTCTTGACTTGAAGAGGTTTGGTCCATTTTTATTTTTCTAGTATTTGTATTTTAAACGAGCGCATAAATTAGATTTTTATAGCCTATAATCACTAAACAAGAATTGGGCAGTACAAATACTCATTAAGCATTGATCGTAGTATAGTGTACGTTTAAAGTAAGAATGCCAAGTTAATTTATAGCATTTATTTTTCTGAGCTGAAATTAACTAACACCAATGGGCTTCCATATTATGAATAGCAACATCTAAACACACTTGGATAGTCCTAGATTGCTATTCCGATAATGGAGACACTTACCATAATCTCCCAACTCTGGACTATGATTCAACACTAAAATTTTCTCTGCTTAGGTGGTACACGCTGCACCGTGTAAACCCCACAGGTGGGTCCCACAAACTAACACCCACAGCCCGGTCGACATGTGACCGACGATGATTCACGAACCATCTGTCTCTCGATCGAACACTCAAAAACGCTCGGTCCCACAAGATTTGGCCGATCCAGACCGCACATCAGCAACGCCCCTTGCACGACACCTCATCAAGCCCTGTCCCACACGTGTTGCGTGGGCCGGCCCCACATACCGCCACGTTTCGGCCTTGCGTGGACGGCGTAGCAGCCTCGTACTTACGAAAAGCCCAACATGTCGTCAGCTGAAGGGGCAGGTCACGTGCTCTGTGTTGGAGCGCGTTCGTGGGGGTCTTCGAAGGCACTCGTCATCCACCGTCCGTTCCTCACGCTCCTCGCCTAATCGGAGCCGCACCTTTCTCGGACCGTTGATCGACTGACACGTGTGCGTTTCACACGTGTCGATAAAGTAACAGTTGGGCGGAAAATAATAATAATATTATAATCTTATCTGAATCCGAGCCTTATATAATGACGACCCTCCATTTGCATCTCAAACTTCAAATCAGTGGAATTCAGTTTCAAGCAAATACCGAAAGCTCTTTGAAAAGTCGAAAAAGCCCTTTCTCGTTAGATTTTCTCTTCTGAAAATTTTCCCCGAAAATCGGCAAGAATGGCTCTCAACATGACTCAAAAGATCAGCTCCCTGGTTGGGC
>JAYMTQ010000947.1:0-15194 GCA_036897385.1 Geranium incanum | reverse complement strand
ATCCACAACAGCAAAAAAAAACTAAATCTACTGGAACTCAACACAAGCAACTACACTTTAGATATAACCCATGAATTAAAACCCAGTGACGATGTTTTTTTTGAAAAATTTAGCTATCGACCTAAACACCGAAACTTCGTCGATGGCCGAGAAACAAAGGAAGAATGAATTTTGAAGTTCTCAGATTCGAATTAGGTGAAGCCAGAGAATGATATTGATGTAAATTATAATCAAAACTGAAAATGGTACCTGAATTAGGGTTACGAAGATGATGAATTAGGTCGGTCTTTCCAGACTTTGGTTTCTGTTTGCTTCTTCTCTTCTGCTATATACTTTTAGAAATTATGTTTTAGTCCCTTTTAAATCTCATAATTTCATTATACTCCTAAAAAGAAACTTGATTATTCCCAAGAAATCAAGGTTGGGCCCGTTGGATCATCATGAGTGGGCCCATTAGCTACCCGGGCCTGATAAGAAAAACACATACTGTGTCCGTGGGAAGTAGCAAAAAGACGACCACAGTGGGAGTCGAACCCACGACCTTTTGATCCGAAGTCAAACGCGCTAATCCACTGCGCTATGCGGTCACATGTTCATGCCTGCAGTAATATAATATATATACTTAGTTTAAAGTTTAAATAATAGGAAATCAATTTTCTTAAGACACATGTGCTCTATCTATACAATTCAACTCCGCCCCAAACCCAACCCCTATTTGAAAGGACTCTTTTGCACACTCACTTTCACTTTAATTAGTATTGAACCACAAGCCTCGCTTCAATTTTCGTCCCGCCCATTAGTCTCAATCAGAACATTTTCCAAGTGGATGTTTGATGCAAGTTGCAGATTCTCAAATTCAAGCCGTTTTGGAACTGGGTTTCTGAGAATTTAGCTCTTCCCTCAGTTGGGTCTTTGGTTTTGGATTTGGCCAAGGATGGTGAGGGCTAAGGATTTTTGGACGAAGAAGACGCTGATCGGTCTTGGGTTGGGACAGTTTCTGTCACTTATCATCACTTCCACTGGTTTCACCTCTTCTGAGCTCGCCAGAAAAGGTACGTTTTCCATTTTCTGTTTATGGAACAATCCATGAGCTCTGAAATCATTCAACTTGGAAAGCAACATATATTTTTTTTGTATTTGAACACCCAAAATTTTATTGATCGTGAGAATGCAAGTCTTTTTTTTAATCAATTTTATTGTATTTTAATGAGGGAAAAGTTTCTTGAAATTTGATATGTGATAAAGGTGTGTGCAGATTTCTGAATTTATGTAGTGTTTATAGATTTTGTTTATTGTAGGAATAAACGCTCCAACTTCACAGTCTCTATTGAACTACATTCTGTTGGGAATTGTTTATGGAGGCGTCTTGCTTCATCGGAGGAAAGCACTCAAGGTTATTTCTATGCTGTGGACTTCTGTTGTGTCTTTCATTGATCAACATGATTGAATTGCTGCAGTTTATGTTGCCATTCTATTTGGAGTCTTTGGAGTATAATCGTTTAGTTTTGGTTTTCTGGTAAGATAAGCAATAGTTAGAAATGGTAAAAATTGAAGTAACTGGTTTTATTCACTTAGCTTTTTTTAACGCACCTTATTTTTCTTTCCGTCAGTTTAGTACAGTTGTTTATTTTCTCAATTCACAACACTCTCTTTCTCGACTTAATGCAGGCAAAGTGGTATTACTATGTAATTCTTGGATTAGTGGATGTAGAAGCCAATTACATCGGTGAGGTTTCATTCTAAACATAGTTATCCACCTGATCATAAAATATCCGTCTTCTTTTCTCTGTTATTTCGAGTTCTCACATTTATATCAATAAACTTTTTATTTAATATTTTTTGAAATACTGGCATTGTATCATCTCATTGGGGGTTGGATTAAGATTGATGAAGATTAGCTTCATCGACCAAACCTTGTTTTCGCCTTTCGGGTTCACTGCAACTTGTTGTAGTCTGCAATGGAAATGGATATGATACATAAAGCAACTGCATTGTGGTCTTTTAGTTCTTATGGTTATTTATCATGCATTATAAGAAGTATACACAACACGATTGCTTCATGATACTAATAATCGTTACTGAAGATAGATAATCTCCATTCCAATTGCAGTGGTGAAGGCTTATCAATACACTTCTATAACAAGCGTCATGCTTCTGGATTGTTGGTCTATCCCATGTGTCATGCTCCTTACCTGGATAGTTTTGAAGATGAAATACAGATTTCAGAAGATCATTGGTATAGTTGCATGTTTTGCTGGTCTAGTAATTGTTGTTTTCTCTGATGTTCATAGAAGCGACAGATCAGGTAAATTACATTATCTACATCTAACCTTAACTATGTGATTGTAGTTGTCACTGTTTATGGCTTCCATTGCACACTTGTTATTTTACATTAATTCTGTGAGCTATTTTTTTTAATTTGAATGGAAAACTAGCAGTTGATAGCTTTACTTTCTAGCAAAATGAAAATGTTGAAGTGGTATCATATGCTTGACACAATAGTAATTTTCTTGATATTTTACGCGTTATTCTGGCTTGTAGCTGGGAGCAAACCTTTCTTAGGGGATCTACTTATTATTGCCGGGTCTACGCTTTATGCCGTCAGTAACGTTAGCGAGGTAAGCTTGTTTCTTAAAGTACCACTCTTCATACAAATGAACACTAATATCACCTATTCCTAATGTTCATCACGTGCCTTGCGGTTTCTTGAATTTCCAGTGGTTACTTTTCATTTCTCGTCACACTTTCTTTTGTTCTCCTAATTCTTTCTTAATTAGCGTTGGAGTATGTATGCTACATCTATATGTTTTATGTTATCATTGTGTTTTCATCTAGAAGTTGATCTTCTTTTTTTTCTCTTCGTTCAGGAGTTTCTTGTGAAGAATGCTGATAGAGTTGAGCTCATGGGTATGCTAGGCCTTTTTGGTGCTGTGATCAGTGCTATCAAAATGTATCCTTGAAATCAGTCTCTTGGACGGGTTTTCTGTTTTATTTTTCCTTACCTTAAACCAGCCAAGTATTCCAATTATTGTATATTTCATCATGTTTGAACATCCTTTTTCAAGAAAATAATCATGTCTTTGATTGAGTTTCTGTGATCTGATAGCTTATCAACATGGTCAAATAATTTTCTGCTATATAAGTGTGCCGCTAAATTTATATCCTATTTGTTTTCTTATTTGCATTTCCATTTTCAATATACATACCTTGATAAAGTAAACAGAAGCATACTTGAGCGCAGTGAGCTCAAATCTATTGAGCGGACTGCAGGAGCTGTAAGTTTCTCATATCTGGCTGTGCACTATATTCTTTTTTAGTTTATGACGCGTCACCATTCCGCAACATGAAAATCCATCAAGTATGCTAGTTAGTCAAATCACAAGGTCGATGAGAGTGGAAACATATTAGTAGTAAGATTAGTATTTAATTAGTCCTTAAAGCTTAGCAGTGTTTTCATAGAAGCAAAACTTATGGACTAAATTTCCTTGATTGTTTTGTTGATATGTTATGAGTTTCAGGTGGTCCCCTTTGTTGGATTTGCAGTGGCCATGTTTATGTTTTACTCACAAGTTCCTATCTTGCTTAAGGTATGCATGGCTTCCGTTAATCTGTATTTAGTGGAGATTGATTTTCAATGAATTGAGTTATAAGAAAGATATAGAAAAGTTGATGCATTGTTCTGCGACAGATGAATGGATCGACAATGCTAAACCTGTCGTTGCTGACATCGGATATGTGGGCAGTCCTCATCCGCATCTTCGCATACCATGAAAAGGTCTATTTTTCACTCTACAAACATGCCTCTGTTGTTGATCAGAATATGAAATTCGCCCTTTTTATTTCCCACAGGTCGATTGGATGTACTTTGTTGCCTTCGGTGCTGTTACCGTGGGGCTTGTCATTTACTCCGGGTAAGGAGGAACATTTTTATCAGATTCATTCAGATCATCGATCCAAAAATAATAGCGTCTCCTTATTGTTAATTACAGGGGTGACAAAGAGGAGGATCCGAAAAGCGCCAATGTTGCGGACGATGAAAATGGTGCATTGCATGGAGTTTAGAAAAAATAACTTGAAAATTTTGCTCAAAATAAGTTAGTTCCTTCCCAATGTCTGAGAAGCCAAATCGAGTTCTTTTCATGAGCACACTTTCTAGACTTTTGTTAATACCATTATTTTTGTAATGAGTGTTTATGTACTACATTTATCATAAATCATTCAAATTTAGCACATTTTGTCAACCTCTGTTAAAACATGTAGAAAATGGTCATCTATTTTTTTCCTTCAAAATGACATGGTTTCTCTAAGAATGTAGAAATCACTATGCGCTATTCAGTAGGCCAGGGTCTCCAGGGTCGAGGCGAATTTCTATTTTTATACTTTTTAAATTTATGTAACATAAATTAATATGTTTATTTAATAAATCATATCCAAAATTATAAGTAAATATAAATGAATCAAGTAATAATGTCATTGAATTATTACCATTTTGAAAATCTACCCAAATTTTATTTATGAAAAGTACATATTTTCGACATTGTTAGAGTGAGAGAATCAGAGGATATTGAAGTGGGGCCCACAAACTTAAATCAATTGAGGTGAATTATATACATGTATATTCTCGCACTTTCTTTCTCCCCAAATCCCCAATCCCTGTAAATCTCCCAATTTCCCCATATCCACCACACAGCCTTCAAATTCACTCTCGCAATTTAATTTTTCCCTCACTCTCTCTCAATTTCCGCCATGGCTGAGGAGTTCCAGGAATTGGATATCGCCTTCTCCGAAGTGCATTGCTCCGCTCGCCGGCGAGATTTGCGCAAAGTCGCCGTCATGGAGGAAGTTGACGACGAGGTTAGCGCCGGTGAGCATTCTGAATCGCCCACCTCAACGCCCGCCTGGCCAATTCGCTTATCTATATGTAGTTTCTAATTTGAAAGATATTTTCATTTTCAATATACTTTTAATGGTGTGTCATTAACGATAAAAAAACGAGTTCACAGTAATTTTATACAATGATCGTAGACATTCCTTGAAAAGTGAAATAATGCACATTCAGTTTTTACAATTGTCCTTTATTATTGATCAAACTAATTTACAGAAGGTGTTAGTACAACCAAACCAACGGAAGCAAATTTGAGGTTTAACAGTGCAGATTGAGCAGAACAACATTGGAAACACAAAAACAAGTGACCCTTGATAGCCTGAACCTTATTTTGAGGAGTGATGGTATTGGTACCTGTTAGTTCATTAAATTTACATTACTAATAGGCTTCAGTTTCTTTCGGCGTGAGCGTGGGAACAACAGTCTTTGGATTTGCTTATCTGCTGCAGCTTCAGACATGACCTGCAGTTGCACATACATGGATTCAAATCAATGGAAACACATGAAACTGTGAAAGTCTTGCTTGAGCTTGACATAAGCATGCATCATTACCTGAGATTTGAAGGGGAATCTATGAGTTTGCATTTCCTCCCCCGAGTAAACTCGTACATCCATGCCCAGACTGTCAACGCCAATCAAATGAGCTCCCTGTATACATACATATATAGGGAAGCAGATCAGACAAGTCTGTTTATCTTAATACGATAAACTGAAAACTGTAATACAATTGCCAGAGAATGAAGCATATAAACAAAACAAAACTTTGCTACAAGATTTATTTAGATTCAGTGAAACCTTGGATTTTTCAAATTGAATTGTTAACACAGCTGGTAAAGTAAAAGAAAAATACGCTGGAAACTGAATTGAGACTGTATTTTGGGGGCCGGTAAGTGTTATGTAATCCGCAACCTCCAAATATATGTATAGAAGTTTTCGTATCTAACTCGTAAATGCACCACATAGTGATGATTAATGTGGGTCGTGATGGGTTGTTCTAGGGAAAACATTACGATCAGTTAACATATAACAACAAAAGATATGTACATAAGTTGCTATTATGCCAAAATAAGAATCCTATGAAACCACCAACAATGAAGTGCTTTGCAAATAGAGAAAATGAAAAGAAAACTAAAACAAGGAGGCAGTAGGGCATATTGGATCTATTTTACCTCAACATGAAAGCCCTTTTTCTTGCAAAAAGCTTTAAGAGCAATATCGGCATTAATTCCCTTTTCGCAGAATCGTTCTACTATTGCTGATGTACAGTGTACAAGAACATCAGCCTCTGCATCTTGGAAATCTTGTAAACTGATTTCAGACTGCAGATATTCAAAAATACAAAAAAGTATAGCTTAAAATTGACTGGATTCTAAAATGGAAAATTATGCCTTACTTCTACTCAAGTAAGAGTAAGACGTGAGAGTTCTAAGAGTATTGCATTGCGGACATCTGAACGACCAAAATAAGTTCATAGATAGTGTGATATACGTGCCTGAACACCATACATGGAGAATAGCTCTACTCTCATAATCTCCAACCTGAAGAGAGTAGAGCTAAGCTTGTCTCCGTCACTTCTATCAAAGCTCCAAAGTCCACCATCTTAAACACCAATTAAATTAAAATGAGATGAGTGGCGATAAATCTCATAGGTAAGTGATGACAAGTGCAAGTAAAAAATAGCAAAATCTATTCTTACATGGACCATGCATGATGCGTTAGTTGGCCGTATAATTAGACAGCAATAGCTTTCTGTCACTTTCTATAACTTGAAAGAATTTCACATGTCAACTGATTCCAATGAAATTAATGATAGGTGTTTTAAATATTAACAGCATATATTTGATATCAAATTGGAAAATGTCTCAACCATACCCCATCTGGCTGCATTCAACTTCATGGTATTGGCGGGAGTTCAAGTGAGCCTCAAAAGTAATTTGGGTGCATAGTTCGTAAACACTTCCGCTAGAAAATTCAAATTCTCCCTTAAAAATTGACCCACAAAACTATTGGGCGATTCTGACGTTACGCTAAACCAATGGTGGCAACTTTTGTTTCGACAATGTAAACCTGATTTGATATTTGCCATCATCAGTGACTTGATTCAGTTAAAGTTACGCATTCATGTCAACTTGGTTACCCAACTCGGTATAATAACTTGATAAGTACCAAGTCAGTTTGGTTACAATTGCCTACAAAAAAAATAATCTGTACAGACAGATACCTTTCCACTCCATGCCGTAGTCATCACTATTTTCACCGCCACGGAATAGTCTTCTTAAATAAGATTCTTCATCGGCAAAAGCTGGTCTCAGGCATCCCACAATTGATACGCCATTTGTCGGATGGTCCATATTTTTCTCACATTCCATATCGATAGCCTTCAAGAAAGCACAAATTAGTAAACCTTAATAGAAACTCTGACATGTTCCAATAACCAGAAAGAAATGACAGTGAGATATGAAGCACAGATTTGCCACCTAGAAACTTGGGATAATATGAACTGAATAACACTGGTATCTACTATTCATAGAATGGGAGAATGTCTAGTCATATACATATGACTGCAATGGGCTGCAACCGCAAGAACAGTCCTCGTTTCTAATATTCGTATCCCACGTTTAAAAATGCAAAATCACTGATCACGTGGTTAGAAACACTTCAATGATGTTACTCAAACTACCATCATATAGAAAGTAATCACCTTTGTCAAGTGCTTGGCAAAATAAATTGGATGAATCCAGCTGCCAGAATCAGGCATCCCCCAATCATCTGGAACTTCAGATTCTTCAGATTCCATAGCCTAAATATTGCAGAATTAGCAACAGCAACTAATAGAGCAACTGCAAAAGTACTAAATTGTTAAAATCATATCACTACTTACCTCAAAATGATTGTCATCGAACGGAAAATCATCATTACCACCAAAGCCTGAAATGTCACTCTCACCAACTGTCCTTCTGCTCTCATACGTGGGGATATCCATCCCAATCAGAGCATTCTGGAGTGCAATCAAGAGTTATTTATGACCTTGCAGCTCACAACCTTACAAAATAGGAAAGACAGAGCAAAGGAAAGAAAGAGGAGAGAACGTGAACATTTTGGGGCATGCCAACATTATGCAGCAGTGATATTATCGACAATGAATAAATGTCTATCAACCTCAAAACTGAAAAGTTATAAGGAATGATCTTATCAGCTACTGATTGGTTTATCTCAGAACTTGGATAGACTTCTATACAGCATTAAAAAAACTATTGTCAACTACTCACTCAATGAGTATGCATCTCTGCACCTTTGTAACACGCCTTGTATAGTGTGTAATATCTACTTTTGGAACCATAAATGACAACAATACCAACATTTTTATCATTTTCACGTGGTAATTTTGACCAGTCCAGGGATCAGCTATATTTTGTCATGTTATACAAAAATTCAGTTGATTTCTAGATGGAAAAGGAAGTATGTATCAACAGCTCAAGAAAAAGAGTGTGCCATTGCTATCTTGAAGTCTAACAACTAGTATCTTTTCAGCAAAGAGTATTTAGGGAAGGATGAGCTAAACTAATGTATTTTGCTAAACACGTATAAGAAAAAGACATGGATTCTCTTATAACTACCAGCAGACACCAAAGATAGGACATCTCGCTTACAGATTCTCTACCTATAGTTTCGCCTTGTCAGTAGGAGAATAAAATTTTAAAAGCAGGCATATATCCTCACCACAGGGTTACTTGCTCCATGATCTTGTAAGATGTTTCCAGGATCAAGAATTTCAAAAAATATATCTGAAGGAAAAAAAATATAATTAGAATGAAACATGAATTCGTTGATATCAGCATATGAAACAAGCAATGCACAAAACAATAGGAGAAAGTGAACCTCCAAAATCATCAATAACATATGGAAACTCAGACCAAGACATTTCTTCATGTGGCTCAGAGTGTACCATCCCAGGAAACACCAGCAAAGCACCACTGTTAGCCTAAGGAAAAAATAAAGCATGCCATGAATCCTTGAGAAGATCACACTGGAAACTCTTGCACCTAGGTATACTCATGCTACTTATGTTCATGACAAGGTTAAGTGTTTTAACTTTAGTACTCACACAGTCAGCTATCTTTTACATCGGTCTGTAATTTACAACAATCAACGTGTGTACCTCAATAGTTGTTCTGGCTATTTCAGCAGATGTGAGTTTAGTTTCCCGGATCTTTTCGGGAGTCTGCAGTTCCTCGAGAGGATGATAGCCTCTTTTACGAATGTAATTAGATGACTCGGGAAGAGAATCTGGGTAGTCTGCTGCAACAGAAACCTTCGACGGGCAGAGATCATGCCCAGTGGACAACCAGTGCAAATGTGTTGATCCAAAAAGTTGGTCCCTGCATCTAAAACTAACAAAAAAAATGTTCAATGAAGAAAGCTAAGAAATAAAATAAAAACAATTCCACAGAAAAACAATGGACATAGAACTGTGAAAACACACAGTCCTTGATAGGGAACGTGAAGTTAAACTATAGTAAGACTTATATTGCAATGGCATTTTGCAAATACTTCAAATCACCCGTACAAAAGAAAAGAACATAAAGAATAAATGATGCTAATTTAAACCTTATGCTGGAAATATCAAGAACTCTTCGACCATCGAATGTGGGCTTAATCCGACTGCCTGTGATACCATGCGATATTGAGCAACAAACCCGTTCAGAATGACATAAGCGGCATTTTTTAGGACCTGAGGGCAGTAAAATGTCAGAGGAGAGCACGGTGAAATTCAAGAGCACAGTGATAAGGTCTCTAGTATTGCATATTATATACTGTTCGTTGGTGCTTTCTAGTCATTGAGATTTGAGACAATCTCTTTAATAAATTTAAATAATCGAATAATAGTATGAAAGGAGATCACAGTTCATATCTTTTCCAATACCCCCGTCATTATGGAAACTTGCTTTCTTAATCAGAATAAACATCGATGCAAGACCAATCACACGTTCAAGGCAATTGGGTAAATGTAGTAAACTTTTTCAACAAACCCAAAACAAAAATTCCCTATAAAACTAACCTTGACCACTTAAGGTACAACCTCTCTTAGCAAATGGTACTGCAGTACTTTAAAAGATAGAGATGGTCCCAAGTTCCACCTTCAAAGAACTAAAATGGGAAAGGAGTAACCAGAAAACGTACCTATACGTACTTCCAGCTAAAACCACCTAACTGTCATAAGCTAAAATGAACCAACAAAATTAAAGTTGACAACCTGTCCATTTACTTCCAAAGCACCAACTACAAGAAAATTCAAATCAGACACATATTGGAACAGATTATTTAGCATTTGGCTGTCCTCTCTCTAATACCAAAAATTCATGACAAAGCAAGCATTAACCACTGAAGTGACAACCTTTTTCAGAAAATTAGCATAAATTCTTCAAAAAATCAAGATGGTTTCCTCCAAAGCACAGAAACAGAAATGGGCAGTTAAAAAATCCTAAGTCAGGTGGTTCTTCCACTGTCAGTGTTCCATCCTCCAGCTCATTCCGATCATACAAATTGTCAACACAGATCAAGATTCCCAGGAATTAAAATGCAAAAAAGTCACAAATTCGCAAGGGGGTCTCTCTATACAGTATACACACAGCTCTATCCATGATCCTGACAAAATCATCATCAATGCCTCCATGCAAGGTACTAAGTTGAGACCACGGATGTATAAAATTGGAAATAAATTTCCGATACAAAAAAGGAAGGAGCAGGAGAAAAGCGCCGTTACCGAGGGAGAGTGAAGAAGCAGCAGCTAGCGCCATGAGAGACAGAGAGATCAGAGGTTGGTGTGATTGTTGTGGCTGTAACTGGGTTTTGCAGAAAATTATTTGGTCACGGAGATCTCTCTTGTCAGGGCTGGGTCGAAGCTTTTCTCTCTTTCTATTTTATTTTGTATGCGCACCTAAATTTAAGACCAAAGTGCAATTTTGTCTTTCAAGATACTAAAATGACAAATTGTATTAAATTAGATAAATATTTAATATCTTCAATTTGATGGAAATAATTTTTTTTTGAAATATTACATTAAAGTTTTATGTATCTAACCCACATTTTCAAATGGTTCGAAATCAAAATCTCTCACAAATAATGTAAGACACAAATGTTTGGGTGTCATTTAAAAACTTAAGGAAATAATTATATCATAACAAAATTTATTTTGTATAAGTTCTATTCTCATTCTTAAATAAAAAAAATTCAAATATGACATAAATTTGATATTTTTTATCCAAATAGATGAAGGTGGAGATTACAAAAAATTGTCATATCCTACCCTATCCATATACTATTTATGTTGATGAAAATTATCTTGAAAATAAGAAATAGTTTCGACCAACATCAAGGAAAAGAATAAGAAAATGATTTGTACATTCAAAATAAATCCAATGGAAAAATCATTACCATGTCAAATAATGTCTTATTGTGGTAGTTTTTGGCAATATGAACAATTTAAGTCAAATTCTAGCATGTAGTATTTGATTAAACTTATTTGAGCGTGTTTTCTTATGACATTTTTAATTGAAATGATAAGAATTTACTTTTAAAATTGGCATTTTAAATTTATAGATATTTATTTTCTTAAATACGACATATTTGAACTTAGAAGATAAATTCAGCTATATGAATTACTTAGAATCATAAAATCCATAATTTGAAAAATATATATTAAATTGACAAAACTACCATTGTTGTGTTGTGGTGGGCAAAACAAATTGTTGGGCAAATATGATTTTATTAAGAAAATAACAAATTGTATGAGCATGGTTCAGTGGTTGATACTATTTACTTCATGATTTCAGACTAGGGACTGCTCAGTCCCTAACTTCATATTATAGGGTTCGAAGCTCAGCGCGGTATTTGGGTGAGATGAGTTTAAGGGTAACTAGGGAAAACGATGAAATATTAAGAAAAAAACAAATTGTTTTCACAGAGAATATTGTAACGTATGAGTTGTATTTCAGTTTTGAGTAAATTATGTCTATTTTGAGTTTTTGATGATTGAATTAAACAAAAGGACCTAAATGTTTAAAACGTTATCCATATTGTTATCCGAGAATATGAAGTTGAGTTGTTGAGTAATGTATAGAAGAAATTGAAGGAATCTTGTGGAATAATTCATGTGTGTAAATAAACTTGTACATTATTGTTGTTTTGTGCTCTGTGGCTTGCATTTCTATGGACCACAAAACTTTCTCTTCATCCATGATTTCACGGTAATATGATTTGTTGGTATGTACTTTCCAAAAGAATATTCCAATAAAATTGTCTTGATTTATTTTACAAATATTATTAATTTATTTATGAAATGGGCCGTAAAGAGCCCAATACTTAGCATAGAAATGGGCCCATTGAGTGCAACCTACTGGATGATTTTGAGGCACAAGAGCTGTATATAGAATTTTCTATTCGTTATGGTAGAAGTAACTAGCAATACACGAGTGACCGCATAGCGCAGTGGATTAGCGCGTTTGACTTCGGATCAAAAGGTCGTGGGTTCGACTCCCACTGTGGTCGTCTTTTAATTTCCAATTTGTACGTGTCTTCCTTACGAGGCCCAGGTACCTAATGGGCCCACTCATAGTCCAACGGGCTGTCATGGCCCATCCTTGAAAGCTCCTTTTTCTTTTAGGGGTCAAATGAAATTATAATATTTAAAAGGGACTAAAACGTAATTTGCAAGAATATATAGTAGATGTAGAAGAAGAGAAGAAGCAAAACAGAAACAAAAGCTCCGACCGACCTAATTCATCATCTTCATAACCCTAATTGAGGTACCATTTTCACTTTTAATTATAATTTACATCGATACCATTCTCTCGCTTCACTTAATTCGAATCTGGAAACTCCAATTTTCATTCTTCCTTCCCCTTTGTTTCTCGGCCACCGAACAAAGTCTACGTCTGTAGGTTGATAGCTAAAATTTCAAATAATAATAATAATAATATCATCACTGGGTTTTAATTCGTGGGTTATATCTCTAGTGTAGTTGCTTGTGTTGAGTTCTAGTAAATTTAGTTTTTTCTTTTTGCTGTTATGGATTTTACTTGCAGTTGCAAAATTGGCTGGTAAAGGGTAATCGGGGAACACTTTTTGGAATTGATTTATTCGGATTTCCCAATTTTCTTGATGCAAATCTATGGTCATCAGCACTGTTATATTGGTTCCTATAGTGTCCTCTGTTGCCATTCTTGAAACAACATAATTTCCCATAATTGTGTTTCAATGCGATGAACTTTCAAAGTTTCACAATCTGTGTTGATAGCTAAATGTTTCAAATACATTTGATAGGATTTTAAGCTGTGGGTTATACCTCTAGAGTATAGTTGCTTATGCTGAGTGGGAGGAATTTAAATTATTGCAATTTTGGGATTTACTTGTAGCTACCATTATGGAATTGGCTGGGGAATTGTAATTGGGGAACCATATTTAGAATCGATTAATTTGAATTTCTGAACTTGCTTTGATGTGATGGTAAGATAATTCAAACAGCTCCATGGATTTCAAAAGTGTCCTTTGTTTTCATTCATGAAAGAACCTAAGTTTGCTTGATTCTGGGATTTGTGGCATGATTGTGTTTGCGCATCTGCATGTATTTCATTTCAAACACTTATCAGTCTGGAGAGATCCTCCCTTGCTGCGTGTAGTTATAGAAATATATAGTGCAAGAGAAGAACCGAACAGAAACGGAAGCTCCTCCCTTCGTCGTTTCTGTTCAGTCTGGAGAGATCTCCCGCGAAGACCGGCCTAATTCTTCATCTCCTCAACCCTAATTTAGGTACCGTTTTCAGTTGTTATTATAATTTACATTAATATCGTTCTCTGGCATGACTTATATTTATTAATTTCATTCTTCCTTTTCCTTTTTTTTCTCGGCCATCGAACATAGTCGCGGTTGTATTTAGGTTGATGGCTAAAATTTTCAGAAACTTTATCTCAGGTTTTCAATACATGGGTTATATATAAAGTGTAGTTAGAGATGATGATGTGGTGTAATTTTGGTATTTCAAATGGGGTAGTTCTGTCTTTTCTATTTCATATCCCTTCTATAATATTAGATCGATAGTAATTGGCACACTGAAAGAACACAGATAGTTTTTGCAAAACTGTGTAATTCATGGAAATGAGTCTTTCTCTGTAAATCTGATAGACCTCCCAATTCTTATATCTTACGATCACTTTGCTCTTCCTCAACTTTACCGCAATCTTCGCAAGTAGTACCTCTGAATTTGCTTTGCTTCTGGAAGGCTCTATAGGTTTCGCTCTTGCACAGTTTCCCAGAGACGGTGGTGCTCCGCCATCAGAAGCCATCGATTGGCTACATGATACTTCTGCAGTGTTCATGGTACAAGTTAATTCCCCCGTTCTCCGATACACTTATATTATTATCCTCATGAATTTAATTTGGCGGGTGTCGAATTTTGTACTGTGAAGTTTTGTGAATGCACTGTGGTCAATAACGTTAGGTATGCGTGGGGATTGGGAAATCATCTTATTTACATCCAAGTTTTGCTGTGTGTATGTTGTGAATTGGCATGTGCTTGAATTTAAATAAGTACATTGTATTTTAGATTGAAAAAATGGGTTTTGTAGATGCCTATTTTTGCAACGAGGATATGAACAAATCTGTTGTCGTAAGATAGTGTTGATGAATATACGATGCGATTATTGACACTACTACAAGTTAATATGCTTGAAACCTTGCTGTATAAGAGACTAAGGCAATTGACCTAGTTTTGCATCAAGAATTCAAGATTTCTTGTACATGTAGTTGCATACTATACTGTTCAGAGTCTAGAAAAGAAGATACTGAAAAGAACTTAATGCTTCACTGAAGGGTTGATTATCCCAAAGTTGTGTTTGATCAGGTTGAAAATGTCCTGCTTTATTTTTTCTATTTTGATGCAAGCTAATGGTTTGTATTTTGGATGTGGACGATGTTCAATTGGTGTGTATACTATGCATAATATAAGTGGATCATTATGATATACCGATCAGTATTGGCTTCGAAGATTGTGGTATATTAAACCTGTTGAGGTGTTTATAATGATCTTTGACTAGACAGTTACTAATTTTGTTTTGGAGATTTTTTTTATCGGCAAATAGGATTTTAATGAAAGATGAGAACACTAGCAACTGATTCCTGAGTAGGAACAAAGAAGCTAGGGAATTACATTAACAAAGGAAAACAGAAAATATGAAGTTGAAACTATGAGGCCTCTCTAACCGGTGAAAAGTGGTGGGTGTCCACTAACGGCCATTCCTGGCTGGGCTCCGA
>JAYMTQ010000946.1:0-15201 GCA_036897385.1 Geranium incanum | reverse complement strand
ATGGTAAAACAAACAAAGCAAAAGTTTTAGGCTCACTTCGAAAATACGCCTAATATATTAAAAGAAAATGCCCACATTTTAAAAAACAATGTCCAATTTAAAATCAGTTTATTTATTCTTAACAAATGTTTAATTCTTGCTTTAACTCTCAACTTATGTTAAATGAGATAATAAAGGGAGAGTTATCCATTTTTATATTGAACATAAATCTTACTAACTGATAAAAAATTTTAAGACAACTTTAATATTTTATCAACTTCATGTTCATGTGTTGTGAGACAAAAAATTATCTCCTTTAAACATCTAGACAACAAATGGATGGCATAATATATTTGTATTGAATAAAATAAAAACAAAATTGCTGCTGGAGGTAGTGACATAAGAAAATGGAAACTTTTGACCAAGAAATGGAGTGAAGCATGAAGTCTAGAAGACTTTGAAAATGCATTTGGAAGGTTGAATGAATCTATACATAATTGCATGATTGACCAAACTCTAAAAAGGAGACAGCCCCTTCACTATCATCACTTCTTTATTATTTAAACCAATCAATTCTTTATTTATTTTATCCACACAACCATCACTACCTCGAATCAAACCTCCATTGCTCCACACCTCTTAGAGTATTAATACTTTGACCAAACTTTTTTCAAATCAACAACACTTTAGACTGTAAACAATGCAATTAATCACTGCCTCTCTTCCCTAATATTTGAACAAGGTTTTGAGTAATCCATTGTTACATATTATAAAGCTATATAACAAGCATGGTTGAAATTGGTCAAAGAGGCTGTAACACTATTTGTTTATCTAATTAGTGATTAATTCCAACTTGTTTGTTACCCATACAAGGAACAAATAATTATGTATTCGTCGTGCATTCACATTTTGTTCGATTTGGACTATTTTTGGACCGTTATTGTTATTATGCGTCTACATAACAATCGTATATATCTGTATACACTAATTTTCGTTAGACATTTCAAGTAACTTTGACTATTGATTAACACAACAGTTTACCGTGACTTGATTTGGATTTGCTAGCCTTATGACCAATCTTTGTTGTATGCATATTTGTTTTGAATTGAAAAAATTCTATTTTTTGAGTCAAATAATGCTAATTCTATGACCTTTTCAAAACCCAAAAACAAAACAAATTAGTTGGCTAATAATAAATGAGTCAAAATAAGATTATTTTGTGTATAATACAAGGAAAAGACAAGAATGAAATTCTAATTTTGACATTAGAATAATGTTTTAAATGTGCAAATCATTTCAAAGTTAGACTAAGGAGCACTTTGAGGCTTCTATTAATATTTATTTGTTTTTTGTAACTTTGATGTTCAATTCAAATCGAAGAAGAAAGAATATTTACTTTTAATGAGTTGATGGTAGAAATTAATCGTGACATAATTGGTTTCACACAAGGGCAAATGATTGAGGCTTAAAGCAATCAAATGTTAGGCAGCTTTTCGTAGATATTCATGAACAAGTTTTATCCATATATAAAGACTGAAGTAACCAATTCTTGAACAAAAACAAAAACATATTCTTTTAAATGTGTAACGAAAATCACTTAATTTTATTTAGCTTGCAACTTATTTAGTTTAAGTGAATACATATCTTTTGGGGATGCAATTCCCTACAAACGGTTGTAGAACACCCGATATTTTACATCCGTTAGATCGTTAAAGATTTGAACGTGCGTTATCAATTTCTATCATTAAATTATTTGAACGATAAATTTTGTATGGTTGTTAAATCTTGAATTCTGATTATTAAATTCAATGTTCAAATACTTGACTGTGTGATCAAATAAATTTTAACACCCAGAACATTTCTATATGTCATCCTTATTTGACAGTATATGTTAGTATATATATTTAACTGAAGACATCATATTATAGATCAGTCCTTAATATGAGTAAAACAAAATTGAGACAAATTAATGAAATAATTCAACTACTCAAACAGTGAAACTATGTCGTGTCTCTTGTGTCAAGTGTCGATTATGTATAAGTAATGTTACTCATGTGTGTGTATATATATATATATACACACACGCATCTCGTTTTTATTACGAGTCAAACATTTATTTACGTATGTTACTTGTACCTATTAATTAATCTCAATTTGATCACACTATAATAGCACGAACATTCTAAAATTTAATTGATTAAGTATATACTTATTCGATTCTGTGGGCGAGATAGTCTTAATTAGCATCAACTAAGCTTTATGATTTTCATTAATATACACTCAAAGCGTACCAATTAGTACACGTGAATGTTAAGGTTATATATTTGGAGTACTATTGCAAAGTGCATGCACTTTGTGGTGTTTTTGGCTATAGCCAAAATTGGCTGGTTGCCTAATATATATCTTCAACTTTGGCAGTACAAACAAGAACATTACCAATTGTTTAACTAACCTAAACTTATTTGCTGACTTCTGTCTTGTGTCGCACAATGTGACATAATCTACACTTAATTTATGACAAATTAGTAGGGTAGAGATAAATAATCAAATTAATACACATATGTAGATGATGTACTACATGTCATCGAATTTAAAACATTTTAAAACAAATTTATTGGGTATTATTTAAATTAGATTGAAATTAAAAACCTCATGTTTACATTACTAGATGTGTTTGCTCATACCCGACGTACAAGGTGTGTCGGTAATGAACCTTCACTACGTCTGTTGTAATGTAGTTGACACATAACGCTTCAATATGTATGTGTCGGTACTTATAGTGTTGACTAAGATAATAGTTTATATGCACACCCAATCACACTTTGAAAGGCGTGCAAACTTCCATATCTTTTTCAATTTACTCACGACGTTAGTAAAACATCTTGGTAAACATTTTGAATCTAATTTTGAATAAAAACACAATTTATATTAGAACTCGTTCTCTTAACATTCATGTTTAGGTGGATGTTTATGTTACAACTAATAGGTAACGATATAATTCTTTAACAGAATTCCTCATATAACGACATTATGAAAATGATTTATATCACTGAACTGTGTAGTGCAACTTTGCAAATAACACATTATCAAACTCTGATATCATATAAAATTCTGGTCTAACTCAAAACCTCAAGTTGTTAAGTTGAGTGTATTTTTTCTACGCATAATTTTCAACTGCGAAAGGATATATTCAGATTCACAATCGACTTTATATTGTGTAAAAGTTTGATTCATCTAATAAGGCTGCAACAAGTGATTCCCATCGACAGCTACCACAAAACATGTGTAAATCGATTCCCCCCGGAAACATTGTTTGTACCTACGATAAGATCCTTAGTTCATGTTCAAGTAAAATCACTCTCCTTCGGACAAGGAAACTATTGAAATCATCAAGGTGACGTCACGTGTCATGACAAGGCCGCCATGTCCCACAGCCCACGAGTGAGTGTCTTTGACTCACGTGCAACAACGACCAATGATTCAAACTGCCACATCACACCCATTTCTTTATTACATCCCCAGAGCACTATAAATACCCCAAATCGCCACCACCTTTTCAAATTCAAACTACTACAAACTTCTCAGATCAAAGACCAGACACACACACCAAGAATTCACAACATCTTCACTAGATATCCACATTCAAACCGAAGACCCATCATCAAGATTATCCAATCTTTACACAACAACTCATTTCTCATTTTCTTGATCACCCATTTCATCAAGATCCAAGTTTCCCATAAAACCCACATCCAATTTCTCATTTTCTTGATCACCCACCACCAAGATTCAAGTTTTACAGCAAAACCAAGGTTCCCCATTTTGCCATTTCCTTCACCACCCATCACCAAGATTCAAGATTCAAGCAAAACCCGGAACCGGTTTCTTGATCACCGCCCATCATATCAAGATTCAAGATTTAAGAAAAGCCCATTTTGCCATTTCTTCATCATCCATTGTCAAGATTAAAGATTCAAGCAGAGCCCATCTCCATCACCCATCATCAAGATTTAGCAAAAACCCAGGTCCCATTTCTTGATTCTTGATCTACCCATCATCAAGATCCTCAAAACCTCAAGAAGATGGAATCTTTCTCCTTCTTTGACCAATACTCTCACTACCCACAACCCGAATTCATCTCCTTCAACCAACCCAACCACCAAAACAACTACATAGACCAATCACAACAACAACACTCATTCGAGACCATCTCCTCCTCTAATTCCTCCCCTATCCCCGCCGACGACGACGCCACCTCCGGCGGTACCGAGACCTCTTACCGCGGCGTCCGGAGGCGGCCGTGGGGCAAGTACGCGGCGGAGATACGGGACTCGACCCGGAACGGAGTCCGCGTATGGATCGGGACGTTCGACACGGCCGAGGAGGCCGCGCTCGCCTACGACCAAGCCGCATTCGCGCTCAAAGGCTCGCTCGCGACCATGAACTTCCCCGCACAAGCCGTCTACGACTCGCTCCGGGCCATGGACTACGTCTACGAGGAGGGCTCGTCGCCGGTTTTGGAGCTCAAGAAGAGGCACGCCGTGAAGAGGAAGTCGGAGAGCCGCCGGAGGAGGAGGAGGAGCGGGAAGAATAAGGTCTTGGAGGAGGAAGACGATGATATTGTTGATGATGTTAATGATGATAGTGATGTTGTGGTTTTTGAGGATTTGGGACAAGATTATTTGGAGGAGCTTCTCGGGATGTCCCATGATGATCAAGGTTCTGATTTTACCGGTAATTACAGTTGGTGAGTAGTTTGTCGGCGGCTGTAGTTTTGACTTTGTGTATAGTTTTAGTTATTTTTAATTACAAAGTGTTTTTGAATAATTTGACTGTTTTGTTTGGAAGGAAATTGGGGTGTTTTGACATTTTAGTTTTAATTCAGATCATCATATTCAAATTCAAAATTAAAAAGATATAGAATGTCAATTTTAAAATCGGTGGTGTAAATAGTGTTAGACTCTAGTAGAGGGA
The DNA here is from genome assembly GCA_036897385.1 of Geranium incanum. Taxonomy (NCBI): domain Eukaryota; kingdom Viridiplantae; phylum Streptophyta; class Magnoliopsida; order Geraniales; family Geraniaceae; genus Geranium; species Geranium incanum. The sequence continues at coordinate 10,248 of JAYMTQ010000946.1, read as the reverse complement.
TACAAAACTTTTGACAATTAATTGATTTACACTACAAGAGAAATGACCTTTTCTGATACACACGAATTTTAAATATCGTCGGTAGGTGTATCGGGTATGACAACATGACACAATTTGATTAATGTCTCGTCAGGTATAAAAACTATACCCAACACACTTTAATTAATGTCATGTCAAATTTAGGACAATTTAATTAATATCTCGTCAGATATTATTTTATTTTATAAAACTTTTCTGACAGGCTGTTATAAATATAAATATATCAGTATTTACTACTGATACAATTATATGCTTTGGAATAATATTTTTCCATCAGTGTTGATAAATTGATGGAGATTATCTTATCAAATTTATTTTGGAAACTAATCAACTTAGTTGGAAATTTTTTTAAATATGACTTAAAAATAACTAAGAATTGTTAATTATTTACTAAAAAGAGGTGATGATTATAATCTTCAAGAGCCAGATAATGGAATGCCACGTGGATATGGAGCAAATCTCACTTGAAAGTATATATATACACATGTAAAAATAAAAAAATATGTAAATTGGAGGGCCCACAATAAAATTTATAAAATGAAGAGACGTGACTTGGCAATAATAACAAGTAGTGGCTGTATTGATAATGTTTTTTTATATGTTGTTCTAGTCATCGTTTGAATCTCTATAAACATATGTTTGACATTCCACACACCCAAAAGTACAAAACTCAACTTTACCATTTCGCATAAATCTATTGGCTCCTCAATATGATAGCTCGTGATGACCATGTCTCTTAATTTGACACTTAAATGTTCTTAGGCTAGCTTAATATTTTAATTGAACAAAAATTGAAACTTCTACTATTTGGACTTACATATGTTAAAATCAAATACTCCGTGCATTTTTCATGGTTTATTATTATAGATTGAACTCTCACAAATTTAGAATATTAATATTGTTCTAGATTGATATATAAAATACAACTTGTTTGTCACAGCACTATCAATAGGTAGTGTCACGTTAAAAAAGTGAAGTTATCCGTAATCATAGTACGCTATACATTTTTTTTTTGCATAAAACAACAATAAAAAAAATGGTATGTAGCAAAGATTCTCCTTACATGTTTAATACATATGCCCATACTAGAAGTCTTTAGGCTTTAAACTTAGCGGTACATGAGAGGACATAATTTGTCAACTTAAGCTTCTTAATGAAGAAATAATATTTTAGGAAGCTGGTATTCAGCGATTTGATCCTCACTATAAACATTATCTCGTGAAATGTTAGAAACATTGTCTCTAATCAGAAATAAAGAAACATTGTCAGTCTAGTAGCCCGCTATCGCCTGAATTTGTTTTCCTTCAGGAAACTAAGTACCAGCTGATCATGCCTCTTTTTATTCGTTCTTATGGTCTATAGAGAGATTGGGAATCATGATTTCCCCCTTTAAACGAGAACTCGGGAGGCACTCCCACTGCCTTACTTAAGTCAATCTTCAACTTTCGGCCTTCTTATCTGATGGAAATATCATCACTGTCTCAGTTCTCGAAGAGATCCCTAAGCGACGCTTTTTAGAAAAATAAAGGAGTTTTGGTCTCTTTATCGTCTTGTCTTATCCCTTTTTGTAAGAATTTGTAAGAATACCTATGAGAGTTTAATCATTTTCTCGTACATTGCTTTTAAGCTCGCTTTATATGGAACACCATATTCCGCTGGCAGTGAATATCCATGTATTCCCCTCCAGAATGTGCCAACTCCTTGATTGTTGGACACACCTCATCATCAGACAATTTGGGAGATTTTCTGGGAATTACACTTTGACACATCTGGCTAGCAAGGAATGATCTTATATGTCAAGGATCTTATGACTCGCTGGTCAATTTTTTTGAAAATTAAGCATCTAGACCTCTCTCCACTTTAATATGTGCTCATATCCGGACACTATAAATCAGATAAATATTTTCCAAACAAACTACTTTTAAATGAAGGGTGTGGTCATCTTGACGTTACCCTCATCCTCTTTATTTTGTCGAAGCATATTGAAGCTCCAACCTACCGTCGAGCTCAAATTCAAGACGGAGAATCTTATCCTCCTCATTCGCTATGTCACTACGGTCAGCTCCCACCACCACGAGCGCCCCACATGTAGCATCATCGACGACACTGAGCATGTCCTTGAGAAAGCCACGTTGCTCTCCGTGAAGTTTTGCACTGGCGCCCTCGTTAAGTGTGTCTTAACCAACATCCCGTCATTGTCTTCCGCAAAGTTTTGTCCCTTCCTAAAACTCCACGTCCTGGCTCCCCCCGCTTCTCCGCCCTCACTAACGAGTATCTCAACCTCCACCCATTGCCACATGCGATCCCATTATCTGTCTCATTTGGGAGCATATCACTTTTCTTTACATTCGTGAAGACATATCACGTTGACGAGTATTGGATCGGTTAAGAACCAATGTGGTGCAGATGCTTCATTGAACTCGCGAGAGAGGAATTCCATATTTGCAAGAGACATCACCACACTAACTTTTAACTTTTTTATTTTATTGTTAGAATTAAAGGTTCTGATAGTATTTTCTTTAAAACAAATTAGAGCCGCATCCCATTCACATAAAACTAAATAATAAATTTTCTATTAATCGGCGATACAAAAAGAAATTAACTACTGTAATTATTAACATTTTTTATTAACGTTTCTGTTAATCGACGGTGCAAAAGAAATTAACTATTGTAATTATTAATATTGTTTTGTTTAACGTTTCTGTTAATCGATGGTGCAAAAGAAATTAACTATTGTAATTATTGATATTTTTTGTTTAACGTGGTTTTGTGCAAAAACTATGAACGTAGTAATTATAAACTCATTTTTATTACAATATTAATCGTAATCTTATGTACTTTCTCTTATTTATTAATGATATTGAACCATAATAGATCAAAACTGAACAAAATGGGTATTTTAAATACTAAATATGTAAGAAAAAGCAATTTGGGTCTTACCATTTCTCTCCTCTGCACCCTCGAAAGCATTTAGCAAATACTTATTTTGAAGAATATTTATTTGCATACATATACAAGCAAGTAAAATTTGAAACCAATTGTTTAAGCGACAAGAAACAATATTGCACACAATATACACAGAAAATTTACAGAAATGGATTCAGATATACTGTATAAAAAGAACAACTCCACGGCTCCTTACAGCTTTCTCAGTTCCTACCATCTACACCTCAATTTTATTACTTCTCAAAGTTAGTAAATGAAACTGTAAACTGTGTTTGATCTCTGTTGACTTTACATGTTAACTCTTGTCATTTGTTTCCAGTACCTAAAACGAACACGAATAGCAACTTTTGGTTTACAGCCAAATAAATGCTGTTGGTCGAGATTAGTTCAGAAACTACCCGCCCTTTCGCGAGTCTCTGTTAGCCAGTATCCGTCTCCGCTTGTACACATTCTCGTATTTTTGCACCTCGTCTTCGTCGCAACTGTCCAGGGCATTCTCTTTGCCCGTGATCCCGGTTTTCAGTTTTCGCTTGTGACCAAAGCCACTGGATCTATTCCTATTGTCATGCCCGGCATTACGCTCCTGCACAGATATGGAAAAGCAAATGAGCCTCGATTATGGAAAAGTCAATTTGCGCAAGAGATTCTAAAACTCGGGATTGGGGAGAACTAAGCAAGGCAAAAAAATACGGTTTTGAAAACTCGGGGAGAAGTCAGCAAAACTCATTTCGTACTAAATAAATATTATAAATGTGAAAGACAAAATAACAATATTTTGGTACAATGAGATACTTTCAAACAGCTTCATAGGTTAAAACAAAATCACAAATTATAGAACAATTTCAAAGCATATGCAAAAAAATAAAGAATAAAAAATTGACCAACTTTGACTGAGTGAGAACTCGGTAAAACTGAGTTTTAGAACACTGGCACAAACCCTACCCGGGATATAGCCGTTGATATATTTTTCACAGGGAGTTGAGGATCTCCGCCGGGATCTACAACAAAGGAAACAAGAGTGTAAAAAACCGGGACGATCATTGATCAACCTAGAGAAGTACTTTTATTTGTAGGAGTGAAGTATCATAGCAAGTACCATTTGTTTCGTTGGTTATACTGGGTTTCGAGAGAAACTTCTGGAACATAAGAGTCCCTTGAAATACCAAAAACGGATAGCAGGAAAGCTCGACCCTTTCAGAACGAGACATCTCTGAAAAGCCAAAGGAAGTCTCCCATGTTTTCCTCAGCTGAGATATAGCTGGCAAAACCAGTCTCTCGACTCCTATCCGAGTAAGAAGCTGCGAAAAAAAACATTACCCAAAATCAACTTTAGGTAATAAGATATCCTCTGCAGTTTAGAAAACTAGAATTGATCGGGAACAATTGATACCTTCTCCAGTTCGTGCATAAGAATCCGACACATACCCTGACGGCGATATTTGAAATCAGTTGCAATTAAAGGCATCTCTGCAGCACTTTTTCCATGAATCCTGGAAGCACAGGCGTGTTCAAAATATAATCTATAAATTAAAAAAAAATGTCACATATAGAAGAGAGATGGAATGGTAGCATCTGACAAAAATTACCTGACTGTAGCCACACACACAAGGTCATCGCCTTTTTCCAAAACCATTACATAAAATCCATGAAAGTCCAACCTTCTCAGCTTCGAACTGCATACAAAAGGAAAGGAATTGAAAGCCATGATCAAATTTTGGACAAGATAATTTCCATATTTTGTAATAATATTTGAAAGCCATGATCAAATTAGTTTTAAGATGAGCCTTATAGTAAAATGTATTCTGAACATATCTGAGGTTTATGCATTAAGCGAAATCATTAGATAAATCAAGTATTGATGATACAATGCCAGAAAGTACCTTAAATTCTCATATCAGTTCTCAGTTATTGGCAATCCGTAAAAACAAATTTCAAGTATGCATAGATAGAGGATACTCACACTGAACTAAAAACAATATCGCTAGCCAGATCCCTGCCGGTATAAGGTTCAACAGTGGGTTCAAAACAGTCATGTACAACACGAAGAGCACGGACCAACTTCTTCCGTGTATCAATCCTGGAGCCACGTGAAATGTTGTGATCCCTATTGAATGCTGTTAATAGGGTCCAAGTCAAGCCATCCACAGCAGTGGGATTTGATATTCCAAAAAGTTGATGAAGGTGGGCATATATCTGAAGACAGAAAATAAGTTGATACAAGGTCACAACAATACTAGAATGACAACAAATAAACTGTTTTAATAGCACGTCAATAAATACAGACTAAACTAGGTTGTACAGCACAGAAACAGACTAGTATATAGTGAAATTGCATGTTTAAGTTTCATCAAATAAAGGATAATGGTACTCTAAACATGTTTAGCAGCGAAATCCTAACAAAAACTTTAGCTGATCTCTCTCTGGTAGTGTCAGATATACTCAATGGCCCTAGACTGGCTAATTTACACTAGAAGAGATTACAAAAAAACATCAAAGAAGAATGTAAGCAACTCATCTAACACGCTCTCTCGGATACCTTATGGCAAGCGTCACTGCAAAAACTGTCTGTTGGATTACGCCCCATATTATTCAAGCAACCCACGTGATCTACAAAACAAATAAAACAAAATATAAATATGCAAACAAAAGAAAAATAGCAGAACACAACACTACAAAATGCAAGGAATCCTTGTCAATCAAACGCACATAAACGGTTGCACTGGGGACAAGCATTTGCAAACCGGGTTTTATCTCCACTGCAATATCTCGATCCACATAAGCCACAACGACAAGATGGACAAAACCATCTTTCTACAGGAATAACCTGAAAATCCCCCAACATTTATCAGAAAGAACACAAGATTCTATTTCATTACACACACTGATAACAAATGGATAAGTATAAAAAACATTGCTAGCAATAAAACACTAAATAATGAAGGGAAAATATCGACGACGGAAACCTCTTCCACAATCCACAATATAGGAATATTGTCAATTAACTATCACTACCAAAGTAATGATTCAATGAGAGATGGGACTGACATACCAGATTCCTCTAGGAGTTTAGTTTTTCCTGGTAAAGTGTTTACTTATAGCAACTTACTATGTTGCATGGGCGAAGACACAAGCATACGAACACGATATAATACGGTTTCCATAAAATCTAAAACACTAAATGTGAAGGATATGTCATAAAAAGTAATACAATGACATACATGCTATATTAATGCACATAATTAAGGGCATGTAAAATAAAGTATGTGGCATCATTTGTAGAGTGTCTGCATAACTGACATACAAATACGTGTCCAAGACAAACACATTCAGAAAAAAATAGTGTCCGTGCATCAGAGGATAGAGGCGCGTGCCCTCTCTGTAAAATTGCATACAACAATGATGTAAGATTTATCCAACAAAAAAATAAGGCATCAAAGACATATTTAGTTCAATTGTTGACATACTACCTTTGTCATCAAAATAGCAAATTCAAACCACCAAAATATTTAAGAAAGATCTTTCAATAAACACAACCAAACATGAAATAGCTACAACTGTGAACTTTCAGTTTCACGGAAACACATAGGTTCAGGTGAATCCCACAATTTAAGAATTATAGTAATACAATAAAGCAAAAATATGATGCCAACAGCAGTGGAATATTAATTTAAACATAATAACAAAGATGGTGCAAAAGAAGTCTACTAAACTAATTAAGATACACATCAAATCATGTATTCAGAGAATAAGTATGAGACAATGAATTTATTCTGCTAGTAGAAATTAAAATTAAAATTCACACCTACTACTATGCAGTACTAAAATCAATAGACAAGTCAAGTTTAAATTTTTATCTAGAATAGACACAAAATGATACATGAAAGAACTACGCACCTTGAGGTCAATACAAGACATATGGTAAGAGCACGGGCAGCCACCACAAAAAATAAGATCTTCTCCATAGTGACAAACAATGCATATTGTGTCTCTTTGACGGCTGCCACTGAACCCCTTTCCCTTGCGCATCCAAGGACTGGACGCCATATCTTTGATCTTTATATTTTTACAAGAATTCTCAACAGTCAACGCTGAATGACGGCAACTAGTAGATACTTCATTCTCTGCATTTGCAGCATCCAACTTCTGATTTTCCTCGGAAATACACTTAATATTTGACTTATATTGCAGAAATCTTTTTGAAACCCTTCTTTTTATGTTAGAACGTTTCCTTTGGGTAGTGAAAAAAAGGGAAACCCTTCTGCTCCTCAACTTTTTGGTATATGTGGGAATGAAAATACCAAGTGTACGCCTAGATTTACTTGGTTTTATTATATTCCTCCTTATAATAGTTTGACTCTTTTGAGTATTGGAAGCACAAAGGGGTAACTTATTTTTCACTTGTGTTTTGAAATTTTTAGTCGCTACTAATCGACTCTTATGAACACGAGAATCTTCAGAAGCCATAACTTTCTTCTTTCTTGAAGGATACCATGGGACCTTCTTGGAATCATCCTGGGACGCAAGGACAGGCCCTGAGTTGGCTACTCCAGATATCTTGCTAGACTGATTTTGGATGGGAAGAGAATCAGGAAGTACTTCATTCTTTTGAGCACAGTAATCACTGGGGAGCTGATCCTGTTCACCTCCCACATGAGCAATACTCTCCGCAACAGAAGCCTCAGCTACTACCTGTTTTTCCTGAAAAGTGCTATTACTAAATCCATTTACATCATGGTCCCTTGACTGCTTCAATTTATTTTCTGACCTCAAAGACCGCATCTTTTTTTTGGGTTCACCAACTCTATTTATTTCTTCCTCCATTTTTTCAGATCCAACATTAGCAAGAACGTCATTATTTTTGCCAACAAAAGAATCTGATAAATGCTGGACCAATTCAGACTGTTGATTATCTTCTGAAGCGTTTCCTTTCTTTCTCACTTGAAGTGCTCGGATTCTACGGCTAGAAAGATTCTTACGGCTTGATTTAACTGCAATTACATAGATAACACTCATGTAGTACTTCCTCCATAAACTCTGAATGCCACACGTCCATTCTGCAATCATTTTTACAAACCCATAATTCTGCCTCAAATAAGACCAAACCTTTTTTACATAACCAGATAAGGGTTGTTTTCCTTCAAGCTTCTTAATCACCTCCACCAAAATCCATACACCACGATCTGTCCAAGTACCCATGAACTCATCCCACACACGACTTAACCGTATATGATCCACACTGAACTTTCCTTCATCAGCCTCATCTGGGAAAAACACGAATCGTTCATTTGCATCATCATCGCTGTCTAGAACTACACCTTCCCACCATCCATCCTCGACCCAAACATCAACACAAACCCCAAAATGTAACTTAGATCCACGTGGCTCCAGTAGATGTGGGGAAGGCAGGGGTCGAATATGCCCACGGTAGGTCGGCGAGACATAGCGCCGCTGATGGAGGCCTTCAATGGCATTCGAGACAGGAATTGACTCAATAAGCTTTGAATCGCCCGTCTCAGCCAAAAGCTCATCATATCTAACAGTGCGACACAAGTCCGAGACACCAACAACCACTCCAGAGTACCATGACCCTAGAAGCCCTTTATCGAGTTGCCGGACCTAGAAAACAGTAAAGATATTGACTTAAACCTAATACAAAACAAAAATAGGCTGACATCCAAATTAACACTTCTATGCAAATATAAAAAACAGAAACTTCACAAAGTCAAGCACATTCACAATTTCTCCCCAAGTTTCACCAACATTACTCGACAACACTTCAGAAACAGGTCAAATAGAACTCGATCACTCCAATCATGCTCCAATCCATTTCCTTGTACCAACACCAGAACATCATCGCCGAAGACACAAACTTCACAATTCCCATCAAAATGCGATCAGATTAGCAGACGAACAAATCAATTTACCCGAATCAGATACCAAATCCATATTCTCCCCATAATCACAACCAAAGATAAGCAAATCCAAATTTCAAATTTCAAAATACTAATTCCACAACACTCTCTCACCCTCTCTCTCTTCTCACGATCTGGAGCCAAACAGAATCTACCAGAAACACAAATTTCAAAATTGAAATGTGAACCTACCTCGACCTTGTCGTTGAGGAGCAGCTTCTTCTGATTCATAGAGCCGATTGAGAAGCCAGATTGGTCTCTTCTTCTTCACGCGAACCCACAGTCTGTGACCTTAAACGCTCTTCTTCTTCTTCGTCGCAGAGAGAGAGAAATTGAAAAAAAAACTGACAGAGACTGTGCGCGACATTACAGAGAGAAAAAAAACAATATAGGGCTTCGATTGGGAGGAGTGATTCACTGGTGATACCGCACTGTGCTACGGTGGACTCGTCACTCGTGGCGCTCTCCGCGTGCAGTGGTTTCTTGGTAACGTAAGCTGTTTGATCTGAGCCGTTGAAACTTAGATCAGAGGGACATCTGGAAGAAGTCTATGTGGGTAGCATGAGTAGATAATTATTTTCCTTATCAATTTCTCTCTCTATTTGAATTTAAATGTTTTGTTTATTTCACGTCTGCAGTTTGACCCGATTGAGCGTACGGACGTACCAAACCCGACCCGATATTAGCCCGAATCCTGACTTATACTTGAATTGCTTAAAAATAAATTCCACATTTGGTTTACCAATTAGTTACAAGTTTATAAATTATAGATTTTCCTTACTTTTTTTATACCCATAGATTTCTTTATTAGTTTTGCAATTGATCAAAAACTCGACTTTTATTTTACCATTTTATGTGAATAATTAAAATAAAATTATAAGGTGCTATATTTTAGCAACAAATAAATTTGTTAAAATCCAAACTATAATAATTCGATCAATTGCAAAAATAATAATAAATTATTACTCAAAAAAATTATTACCAAATCGAATCGTGGATTAAACTAAATTCAGAACTAGAAAACTGAAATTGTGATTACTGGTTCATATTTGATTATCATTTTCAAAACTCAAAATCGTCTATTAGAGTTTGTAATCAGATAATTATATTCGGTAATTAATATTTATGTATAAAACGAGTATATATATAGGATACACGTGAATGAGGAATAAACTAGGGGCTAGAGTTTACATGTGAGTGGATAATAAGTTTGTTGGATTTGTGCCCTAGCCCAACTAATACAAATCCAATTTAATGTAAATGTTTATCATCTTGTGGAAATAAATAAAGCGGCATTTTATTACTAATGTGTTGTAGTAATAAGTTAAGTATAATTTGATCTATATCATTG
>JAYMTQ010000945.1:0-15203 GCA_036897385.1 Geranium incanum | reverse complement strand
CCCAGGTGAAAAAGCCTTTCTTTCCCTCAAGACAAGTAAACAGGTTCCCAAGGTTTAAAAACGCTTGGACACCTCTTGACCAAGGAGCACCCTTACGAGCACCCACCCTTACGTGAACAGGTTCCCTTTTGTTTATTTATGGGGATTGTTGCTACTTATCTCGTCTAATAAGACATCTCAACCACTCCTTAAGGGCTGTTTTGACACACCCTTTTTTGTAATGTTGCATTTGACTGTATTTCTGATTGTATTGATGAGCGGATCAAGGTAACCACAGAGAATAATAAGGTAAGCTGCACTCTGACTCTTAAGAACTACAGTAGCTCTACAGGAGAGGAAAGACAGTAGTAGCTCGGTTAGAGTAGAGGAAACAGTAAGTACCTCCGCTTCGGAAAGGCTAGTTACCTTCGCTTATGATATGAAGCTTGCAATGCTAAGAAAGGGCTCAAACCCAGTGCCTATAGTCATTCCTTTTCTCTGTCTGGTATCAATTCTTTCCCAACGCTATCCTTACCAAGGAGAGAATCCAATCCCCTACCCTAGGTCTCAAGTTTCTCAACGCTTGGGATTACGAGAGATAGGTCGTTAGAACCCTTGTTTCTCAATAAACAAAGTAAGTCCCGCTCGGTTTCTATTAAATAAGATAAGAAAGTTCCTGCTGGCATAGGCCAAAACCTTACAAATTCTCTGATAAAATAGGTCAGTGGCCCTCTCATTTCATTCGAGCAAAAAATTCCTAGAGAGAAATTCCAGAGATAGGGCATAAAGTAAAGACCAAGGTAAAACAACTAAGGGATTCTATTCCAAGGGCAAGGGTTATCGTATCGGTTTATCGGTTTATCTTATCCCATCGGTTGCTTTTGTTTCAATCGGTTTCTTTTGAAAGACAGTCCCATGGTTAGTTTCTTTTGAGGATTTCCTAAGCCCTTACTTAATTAAATAAAATAAAGGTGACTTAGAAGAGGAAAGTTGATGCCAGCCCAGTGTCCTATTGATCAAAACAAAGCATTTCTAACCGAAGTATTCTAAGGTTTCTCAATCGCTTATAGCTTCTATAATTCTATTCGGCAATTAAATAGCTAATATAGAAATAGCTTCTGCAATTGCTTCTATTCGAGCTACTATGTCCCTTGACACTCTTATTGACCAAGGAGGGTCCCTTTCGCTTTCTTAGCTTGTACATTTTGACCCAGGATTTGTAACCTCAGTCTTATTTATATGAATTCAATTCCTAAGGTACTACCCTCCTCTCCCTCTAGTCGAGTAAGCAAACCCTCTTTCTTTCCTTCGAGTCTTATCTTTGTTTGGCAGTTGTTCCATACTCTCTTTTGTTTATGGAGAAATATGCTACTTCCTAAATGAATCAATCGTCTTATCTCTATGCTACGCTACTTCCTAAATGAATCAATCGTCTTATCTCGAAGAGTCTATTTAAGTAAGGAAAACAAATCAATCAGCTAGGAAATCAAAACAAAAGGATTCAACAGTTGCATATTATTTCAGATTGTTACGATGAACTAGCCTTTCCAGAGAATGATGAAGGTAACGAACCCTTGTTTCTAAACAACGAAAGTCAGTCCCTCTGCACTTCGTTTGAGACCTAAGGCCCTCTCCTGTTAGTCGAGAAATCAATCCCTCTCCTTAACAGTCGAGTCCCTTTGTCCCTCTCCTGTTAGTCGAGCTATAAATCCCTCTGCACTTCGTTTGAGTAATAAATTCCTCTGCACTTCTAAGAGACCGCTGGCCCTCTTACGAGTCCCTTTGCCCCTCTTCGCTATGCTCGAGTAATAAATCCCTAGGGCTCAAAGAGACCAAGGTTAATTAACTAACGTCTTTAGAACCTACAGAATCTTTTTCTAGGTAACGTCTCACGAACCAAGGAACGAAGTTACTCGAACGCAGTGAAGAGGTTTATCAACACTTGGGCTTTCGCTTTCGGCAACTGTAGGCTTAGTACGCTGTCAATAGAACCGAACCATAGGCTTTCCTCTTCGAGTTCTTCCTTTCTTTCTGTCTTTCCGAACTAGCAACAGGAACTAGCTACCCAAGAAGGAAAACTCCTAGCAACTATCCTCAATCTTGCGTAAAGAAGAAGGTAACTAGCTTTCTTAGCAGAGCAGATAGCAGATGTAGTAGCTCGACTTATAGAAGCTATTGAATTGCCGATCAGAATAAGCAGAATCACTAACCCAATCTTAATAAGCAGAATCACTAACCCTTTAGCCCTGTTAAGCAACCCAAGGGGCTCAGTTTACCCCCCATCCATCATTGGAACTTACACTTACTGGAGAGGGATTAATCACAAGTAGCTCTACAGTAAATCCAGAGCAAGACCAACGGTTTATTATATTTCTTCTGTTAAGTAGAGGGGACAGTTATCTATCGACCTTTGGGAGAGGAGAGGTTTGTTCATCGGGAATTTATTACTCGAGCATATAGCGATGAGGAAAGAGATAAGGTATAGCTTCGAGCTACGATAGGATTTATTATAGAAGACAGTCCCAAACAAAGCGAAAGGGAGTTCAGTAGATTGAATGACCTGAAACACAGCTATAGCTACCTGGGATCTGGGTGTCCGGGTGCGTAAATCCAGCTTGGGGTATGTACTTTATTCACGTATCGCTCAATCCTAGAAACAAGAATAAGGAACTGTCAATTATCCTCTTTTTCTTGCGTTTTACATAGGGCCTGATCTTACTTTCCCTTCTATAAAGTAAGTCATCACCCTACTTTTTGCTATGGTTTTCACTAAATATCTTATATAACGTACTTTTGAAAGAGTAGAATAAACAGTGCATTAACCCCGTATTTTTGGTTAAAAAAAGGCAGTTAGGAAAGGAAATCAAGAAAGGAAACATATGCAACACACTTTGAGTTAGGTAACACCTCCCTGTTTTTGTGATTGTATTGATGATCTGGTAACTCGCCTTTCCTTGACAACACTAGGGCTGTTAGGAGTGAAGGAGTTGATTTCAGAAGGGCTCGACCAACGCTTAGGGTTTCTAAATGCGTAAGGAGAGGGAGGAGGTAACGAACAAAGGATTGATAGGATAGGGTTTGGCACCCTAGGTTTGAGAGTAAGCAAATACAGTCAGTCGCTAGGTTTCTTTCTCTTTCTTTTGTTTGCTACTTATAATTACGTAAGTAAGAATCGTTTTTATCTGCTACTTCTAACTTATCTAGTCTGGATATTTAGGAAAGTAGCTATACGTAAGTAAGAAGCATTCTCTCGTCTTTGTTGAGAAACTTCTTTGTTGAGATCAATAGTCAGCTAGGAAAACAAATCAAAAAGAAACTCATGTTGCATTCGACTGTTTTCCCAAGGAGAGACTAGGGGCATAAAGCTAAAGGTTTTTATCCCAAGGTTTTTTAATGCATTGAAAGGCTCTAAGTGAAATCCCTGAATCCGTACCATGTCTCCCGAACAATTTCAGTAATGAAAGCGGACCCATTAGATTCGTTTTTCAGGCCTTGACCTTGCTTATCCCGGGCATCCATCCAATGCATTCTTGTAGCGAGTTGTAATTTGAGTGATAGAGTCCTCATGTTCTAGCGTCTATAGCTTGGTTTTTCTTAGCTTCTTAAGCATCCGGTTCTATCATGGTTCTTTAGGGTGGGACACGACCAAGCAATCCGATGTTCTTGCTCTTCTTCCCCTTGTTACGACTTCACAAGCATTTACATTATCTATTATCTCGAGTTTTTACAAAGCTAGGAATTTTCCATGGTTTCCCGGCAGCGCAGCACCCTACCTAATCTTTTCTTTTGATTGGAAGGAATGGCAGGAATGAGGAAAGGATCATGGTCCTTGGTCTCCTTGAGCCCTACCCTAGGGACTACGTTACTCGACTGAAAGGAAGAGGTGCTTTGGGCTCTTAGCAGTGAAGAGGAGCAAAGCGTCTCTTTAGAAGGTTAAGGGAGGGATTTCGAGACTTGCCAGGAAGAGGAATTGATCTCTAGTGTTTTTATAGGTTTCCCGTAGTCATTTTAGGTACCTCGCTGTGTCCCGCCCCCCGGTGCTAGGTTACCCAATCTCTTAGAAGCCCCTCTTCCCATTTCCTCGCTGACGTCTCAGTCCCAGTGTGGCTGATCATCCCTACACCTTTTTTGAGCCAGAGATATCTCATTGTTCTTCTCCTATATTCTTTCTCTAGTTACTACAGTGCCTATTATTCTAGTTGGTTGATCGGGGACCACCGGGCATGAGAGAGCTTCTGTTTATGCACCACTATTTAGAGTATCCTATTGTTTTCGTTTCCTAATGCATTCTTTTCGAAAAAGAAATCGAATGTTTCAGCATATTCAGCATACCTGTTGGAGCATATTCAGCATACCTGTTGGAAAGACAGAACTCTCCCTCACCGGTTTTACAAAGAAGACCAAGCAAACTCCCTACTCTATTTCACTTGTCTCTCCCGAAGAGAAAGCAGGAAAACAAAGACAGAACTCTCCCTCAAGAACAGATATAAATAAATCAGAGTCACTTCTAACCTCTCGCTTAGGTCTGGTTCTGGTTCCCTGTGACTGAATGGCATAATTCTTTTAGAGAATCGTCTTTTCTCGTAAGTAAGAATCGTTTCTACTTCTAAATAAGAAAGTTGCTACTTCGTGTGCTTTCCCTTCATCGAAGCCCTTTATCTCTTGTTTGGTCTGTCCGGTAACTGTGCTTTTCAAGGTCCCTTTATCTCTTGTTTGGTTTGGGTATCGAAGGAAGTACTACATGCTCGACCAAGAGGGTTTCTAAATGCTCGACCAAAGGGAGAGGAAGAGGTAGGAATTTCTCTATGACTTGCTCGTAGAGGTAGGAAGTTCTCGACTAATAAGGAGAGGTACTACGTTGCCTTTATTTAATTAAGTAAGGGGAGGTACGAAGTTCTCGAGCAAAGGGAGAGGTTATTTATTACTCTTCTTATTTATTACTCTTCTTATTTATTACTCTTCTTGAGGTTATTAATATCTCGAGTGATAACGAAGAGGAATTTATTTCAGTAGTTGATAGACTGCTGGTTCGCAGGTTACCTTTATTTAATTAAGTAAGGGTGAAACGATCCGGAATGGGATAGTTATCCGTATAAAAGGAACTAAGATTAGCAGAAATAGCCTTCAATGACTGGGCTTAATCATTATATTCGCAGACAGAGCGAAATGGGACTATCTCCAATTCCTAGGATTATAAACCCTCTTCTAAGTCACTCGAGCCCCTTTGGACCTCAAGGCTATGCCCTTACTTTTAATTAAATAGGGGCTACTGTGGCATCCCTCAAAGCTACGCTCTCGATATAAATCCCTCTTCGCTACGCCCTGTATTAATTAAATATGGATTGGCATCCCTATCGCATTTTGACCTAGGCCAATGCTATTCAATTCAATTATTCCATTCACAAGGTTTGATAGCAAGAGAGATTCAATTAACAAATATAGTGTTCGAGGTCCCTGGCCTGATCTTGATAAGCAGTAGAAATAGACAAAGTCAAATCTGAATGTTGATTCTAAGGTAAGGTATGCGAAGGAGTCAGACACAGGGGAAGTTGTTGGAGTAGGCGATAACCTTTTAAGATGTGGCCTTAGATTGAAGGGAAGACTTACAAAAGGTCAAAGCATGCACTCGATCCTCTCTCTGGTCTAACTTGATGACAACATGACAAATGAGTGAACTAAAAGAAAGAGCGCAGAATAAAGCCTTTGACTTACCCTCTCTCTTCCGTAAACTTCTCAAGCAGCATTCGTAGAATATTTCTTCCATCTATTCGATTAGTAAATCGTCTATCCCAGGGCTGTGAGATTCATCTAGATTCGGAGGTATTTCTTTCCCTATTTATTAATTAAGTAAGGCTGCCGGGACGCAGTTACTCGAATGCAATGAAGAGGGAAGAGGTTAAGGAAAAAAGGAAAGAAGGTACTGTAGTAGAGTTCAGAAAGAGCTTCAATCTACCCCTATCCCCATCCAAACTTCCCGATTGTCATCCCCTTTCCAGCTCCATCCATATTCCCATTTAGAAGCCGCTTCGATCCTAGACCTCAGGACCCAGGACGTCTTAGGTACCTGTGATGTCTTATCTTCCCCTCCTCCTGGTTGGGCTTCTTATCAACGTTTGAGCGTCTAGGTTGAGCTAGCGTAGGCTGACTGCTCTTATTCCTGCTTTCTTTGTGGCTGGCTAGCAATATGCTTTACACATGAAAGTAGCGAACCTGGGGGAGAAGGTTTAGCGATGGAATGCTGGTTCGCATAAGTCTGGATGCTGAGGGGCCAATGGCAACGTTCTATGTAAGACTCTGTATGAGTGAGTATAATGACTGACTGGTGCAGCTTTTCTATGCTTACCACTTCCAACCGGTTAACACATGTAGCATGAAAGCATCCAATTGCAGTGAGATGCCCGAGGAAGGTACGAGCAGGAGGTATTGATTTATCGCCCGTTTTCCTAAGCTCGAGTGCAACGAAGAGGGAAGAAGGGGCCCTATTTAATGTTGTAAGGGCATAGCGTTCCGGGATTTATATCTCGAGTGACTTAGAAGAGGTCAAATGGTCTCAAACTATGTTCAGAGGGACGTAGTTAAAAGAGCATATCATATTGCGAAGAGGCCCTATCAGGGCCCTTTACTTAATTAAATAAGGGTGATAACGAAGAGGGAGTTATATCGAGACTAAAAGGAAGAGGGTAGCCGCTAGCGTTGTTTAGGGGACTGTCTTTCTTTGTAAGAGTGCTGCTTTGGGGTTGGTTCCTCACCTTCTCTGTTGTTACTCCAATCAATGCCCGGGCATCCATACAATCCTAGCTTTGATTTTGTGTACCTTAACCGATAGAAAAACGAAAGCATGAGTAAATGGCAAATTGAATACCAAAAATACGGGGTTTTAGCAAATAAAAACAGACTATCAAAAAAGCACGTTATATAAGAAATGTTGTGAAAACTCCTAGTTTGAGAGGGCCTTAGGTCTCAAACGCAGTGAAGAGGGATTTATTACAGAAGTTGAAAAACCTTAGGGAGGAAAGGCCCCTTATAAATTAGGCGAAGTGCAGAGGGATTTATTTCGAGAGTTCCACGAAGAGGTACCCCCCTATTATAGTAAGGGCTCGACTAAAAAGGAGAGGTTACAAATCAACGGTTTATAGAAATGGGACAGGTTTTGGCCATGGGTGAGTAGGAACTTTCAACAAACAATCGAAACCCAGGAACTAGCTAGCCAAACCCAGGATTTGGGACTGGAAGTGGTGCCCCTTTATTTGGTACGTAGTTGCTTAAGGAGAGGTACTGTCTTTACTGGACTGTCTTTCTTTGCTCGACTGTTTTCCTGAGCTCTTAGTTAGTGACTCTGATTTCTTTCTTGGGAAAAAGCAATAATGAGCTTTGAGGGCGAGTAGCAACTATCCTCAATCTCCAGACTATTGAATTCTGCTTACTTATATTACGATAATAGATTCTTCTCTAAAAGACGAACGAGAGAGAGCCAGAGCCGAGAGGATTATGAAACTAGCTTATGAGGGAAAGCTTATGAGGGACGTAGTTACTCGACCAAAGGAAGAGGGATTTATTTCAGTAGTTGCTAAACCTTAGGGCCAAACGGAAAAGAGTGATAACGTTCCGGGATTGATCTCTAGTGTGTTCTCACCTAGGTGCAATGGTCTCGAGTGGAAACAAAGAGGGAAAGCTTACTCCAGTCACTAGGCTATTCTTGGTGCTCGACCTACGGGAAAGGGCAGTATTCGAACCTTAGGTATGGTATTCTTATAATTCATATACTGAACATTCTGTTGTTTCTTTATTAGTTTAGTGGTTTCTTTGGTTTCGATTTCCTCATTGGGCAGGAGAGGAGTTCAAGGATGGGCAGGAGTTCCTCATTGGGCAGATGCTTCCTATTTTAGAGTCATTCTAGCGTACTTCGGGTCGAGAAATCAATTCCTTTCTTCTTTCAATTCCTTTCTTCTTGACTTGACTTTTACTTGTAGTTCTTTGTTTTCCTATCCCTTTCCGAACTCCTAGCTGGTAACTCCGAGCAACTTTCCTCAATCTCCAAGAGCATTCTTCTGACTTACTATCCGATTTCAACAAAACAAACAGATTGAAACAAAAGAAACCAATCCTCTTCGTTTGACTCGAGTCTTTTTAATCCACAAGAAAGACAGAACTCAACTAATCCCTCCCGGAACCCTTTTGCCTGTTTGAATATCCTATTCCGAGCATATAGAAGACCTCTTATCGCATATTTATTCTTTCTTCGATAAAAAGAATCCCCTTCTTCTGAGAGTTTCAGAATCCCCTCGGTCTTTGTCTAACGATCCAAGGCAAGGAGAGAATATCATGAAATTGCTTCTATCTTCTATAATAATGAGTCGAGCTACTACGAACCAAGGATTGTAAACCTGCCGGGTAGGGACATCTCTTGCTTGACCAAGGATTGAATACCGAACGAAGTATTTCTATGAATACCTAAGGAAAGAATACTACCCTATCCCTAACTAATAGCTACTGGCTTCCCTCTATCTTATCTTTGGAGTCCCAGTTGTTCCAAGCCTCTTTATTCCCTCTTCACTTCGCCTAACTTAATTAAAGGGACCTAAGGCCCTCTTCCTTATGTCGAGAAAAAATTCCCAGCAGTTTAGCAACTACTGATATAAATCCCTCTAAACGAGTAAGCTTTCCATCAATCCCTATCTCCCTCCCGCTAGTTAGCTTCTGCCCTCTTCGTTCGCTTTGCTCGAGTAAGATAAGATCTATTAGAAAAGGAAACACCTTGTTTTGTTATTGTTAGGTAAGTTTGACTGGTACTGGTTTTATCAACAGTATTGTATTTATGAGCGGGATAAGGTTACAACAGAGACTCCTTTCCCAGTGAAGTTAGGAGTTAGTTTCTTTCCTAAGGTACGCAGTTCTCGACCTTAGGGTATTTATATACTCGAATAAAATGAAGAGGGAAGAAAGGTCCCTTATAAATTAGGCGAAGTGCAGAGGGTATCCATATGCGAGAATGCAATGAAGAGGGAGAAGGTTTCTAAATGCTCGAGAGGTAACTAGCGCCTTGCCAACACACACTTTAAAGTAAAAGAGGAACTAGAGTAGCTCGGTTCCGGTTCAGCTATTGCTCCCTTTCCTATCAAGCAATAAGTGTTAAGCAGATGTTTCCTTTCGAGAGTTTTTTTGCTTATGGCAAATTTGCTACCTAAAATACGGGGTTTTAGCATTGATTTGTCTAGTTTATTCTACGATTGAGAAATGACATATTATACGATAGAAACCTCTCCTTATTAGTCGAGAACTTCCTACCTCTCCGGTCGAGCAACTTTGTACCTAACAACTCCTAGTAAAGTCGGGTTATTACTTAGGTTTCCCTTGGAAAAGTAAGGGCCTATGCTGGATGCCTGTTTTTGTTGATAATTGAAGGAAAAAGTAGGTATTTCTGGAGATTCGTAAGAAATAAAGAGATGCGATGCTTTCTATTACGATGCGTAGGGATTGGATTGATTTCTCTTATTGAAAGATTTCTTTTCTCACCTTGGATTGGACAAGATGCTATAGAGTTTTCTAACCTTGGTATTTTTCCCCCTATCTGACTAACCTTGGCTTATAGAATGCCCTTACAGAAATCCCTTTCCTATCAATCCTTGCCTTGGTTCCGAATAGAAACAAAAGAAACTAACTTAGGGATTTCTAACTCAAACGAAGATAAGAGGGACTGGACTGTCTTTCTCGTAAGAGCAACTGGGACTGACTTTCTTTCCGAACTAGCCAAACCAACCGAACTAGCTAGCCAAGAAGGGTAACTTCTAGCAACTAAGTAAGCTCCATAAACTAAACAAACCGAGAGACTTTCTCTATGATGCCGAGGGACGTAACAGGTATTGATTTCTCAAACATAGTGCGGAGGTTATTTATATCTCTTTTATCTAAAAGAGGAACAAAGGTGTGCAGAGGAACTGTCTTTGTTTTCCTATTATACAAAAGAAGTAGGAACTTTCCTCAATCTCAAGTAGCTACTTGAAACAATAGAAACCGATAAACCAAAGAAAGGAATGTCATCCCAATCCAATGGTTAGGAAGGGACTTTATTTGTTAGGGAGAGGTAGATTAGGGAGAGGGAGAGGTAGATTAGGGAGAGGTAGGATTCGAACCTACGGAATGAATCTCTAGCGTTAATATAGGTCAAAGTGCCATACCCTACTAGCTAAGTAAAACAAAACATAGGTCAAAGGGTGTTTCTTTGTTTGCTCACCGTAACTAGCCAAGCTCCTAGCAGTAGCTACTTTCATAAACTCTCCGAAATAGGGTATTCTTGATTCCACAACTGAGGATGGAGAGGGTCGACTAACAGGGAGAGGAAAGGGACTAAACAAAGTGACTCTTCTTTCATCCTGAGCTCTACTTACAGGGGAGGGGTGTAGTAGCTATTTCTATATTAGAGATGCTATTTCAGAAGCTATTTCAGAAGCTATTTCAGAAGATATTTCATTGCCGAGCAACTTTCAACAAAAGAAATCATCTTGCGAGACAGAGTCAAAGAAGGGGATGTAACAACTAGCTGCAGAGGATTCAGAAACTCGCTTATGTATGAGGATTAAGAAACTCGCTTATGTATGAGGATTAAGAAACTCGCTTATGAGGATTATGAAACTAGCTTGCAGACTCGACTCTATCAGAAGCAATTGAATTGAGAAGCTATGAGAAGCTATGCTATGAGAAGCTCTTTCTATATTTATTATATACGTTCAGTCGAGCTACTTGTGATTAATCCCTCTCCTCATCTAGTTCTTTCGTCCTCTCCGAGATCAATTGTTGGATTATATGATACCGGATATTCGTCTGTTCTGGATTTTATTTCTCTTATGAATATCTCAGAACGAGGAAGAAAAGCGTATGCCTAGATTTCCTTGGTCTGCGAACCCTGGTATATAATCCCTTTAGCATAAACAAGAGGTGTCCAAGCGTTACCTTGGTCTAATCCATTGCACGTGGTATGCAGTATCGAGCGCACTTGCATGTGTTAAGCATATAGCTTCCCAGGGTGTGACTCATGAGTTGACTTCTCTTAGCTTAGAGTTGGTTTCGAGACTTGCATGTGTTAAGCATATAGCTAGCGTTACAGGATCAAATCTCTCTTTTTTTCTTTATCGATCTTAGCAAGGGGGTTGAATGAAAGCAATCATTGATCGGCATTCTGGGAACTCTATAGAGGGATTGGTTTCGAGACTAGAGCATTAGCATTCCTCTTACCTTTGCTTAGCTATCTAGTGGCGTGTAGGTTCATTTAGTCAGATCAAAACCTAGGTCTTAACAGACCCAGGGATGCCAATCCATATTTAATTAAGTAAGGGCTCCACGAAGAGGGATTTATTTCGAGACTAAAAGGAGAGGGGATTCTCTCCTAGGTCAAATGCAAGAGTAAGCTTTTCCTATTAGACTTTCGAAGTAGCAAACAAAAGAAAAGAGGGGATTGATTCTTAAACTGAAACTCTTATTACTTATGAGGATTATTAGCCCACTCGTCTGCCCGGGGAATCGGAGCCAATAGCCAATAGGTGGGGCCTGAGGTTTGTATACCCGATTGAGGTCCCTGAGGAACGGAGCGGGGAAGGAACTTGCTAGAAGAAAGAGGTATTTAGTTAAAAGAGCATAGCGAAGAGATACATAGTTACTCGAGAAAACAAAACAAGGAAAGAAAGAAAGTTAGAAAGGTTCGTTCCCTAGATCTGGAGGTACCCTGTGCTCGAATGAAATAAGAGGTATGGATTTATGAATAGAGGTATGGAAAACGGATTGTTGGGCTTCCCCGACTTGCTTTTAGAGCTACTTGCTTGACTCAATTCCCTTTCCTCTAAGTCGAGCATATAGATAACCTCTTCTAAGGCACTCTTTTCACTTTGTACCTTACAGAAAAGATAAACCCATGGCTTGCAGATGCAGACCTTCGTTCGTTAGACGTTGTTAAACCTTGTACCAAAACGATGGGATAAGTCGGTATTCTTGATGCTCTAAGTAAGGGAGAGGTACTATTCTCTCCCCCGGTATGAATATAAATACGGAGGTATAACGAGCCAAGGGTTATCAATTTGACAGGTTTTCCCCTTATTTAATTAAGGGTGAGTAGCGCTTTTTCTATATTATATACGCTATTTCATACGCTACCGAGGGACTGACTTTCCCTTGATTTGCTATTTGCGGGGAAGGTTCTGTCTTTGTTTGCTCGACTGTTAGGAGAGGTCTTCCACCAACTGAATAGGATTGGTTTCTTGAGGATTAAAAAGACTCGAGCCCTATTTAAGTTAGGGCGAAGAGGATTGGTACGGAGAGGTCTTACTCTAAAACCCTCAACAAAAGTCTCTCCCTACTCTTAGGATTGGTACGGAGTACTAAGAAAGGGTTAATTCTTAGGTTTCTTGTCTATCTAGGTGCCGAACAAGAAGTGTTAAGCATATGGTGACTTTCTTTGTTTCTAAAGCTTATTGCCCTATTTCATACCAAAAATACGGGGTTTTAGCATAGTTTATTCTACTATTAGAAAAGTACGTAATATATGATAGAAATCAAAAACCATAGAGTCAAGTCCGGTTCTTCCTTACTTTTACGAGCGAAAGGCGTACTTTCTTACTATGTGAAACGCAAGAAAAAGTGGCTAATTTCAGGACAAAACTACAAATAAACTACAAATTTTAAGAAATCAAAAGATGGAGATGCGGAGGGATGGGATTGATTTATCGAATGAAATGAGAGGGACAGAGGGTATTCTTACTCGAGTCAAAAGAGGAAAGAGGGGATTACACAACACAACTCTCTGAAAAGAGGGTACCTATATGCGTATATGCTCTTAGTTAGTATTCTAACCGACGGACAATCAAATACTTGAAACCTTGGTCTGTAAGCCTAGAGTAGAGATCAATTCCTCTTCCTGGCAAGTCTCGAAATCCCTCTTTATTGCTTTAGGAATGACATGGAAATACTTTCCTTCCTGTAGTTATCTGCCCCTGTATGAGGTCTATTCCCTCCTTTCTATGTTAACCTGGCTATTTCCTTTCCTCTTCCTTTATTATTGCTTTCTCTTTCTAGCTATATATCTTATTTGACTTATGCCTTTGTGAGAAGAGCCTTTGAAGCTCTATCTTTTGCTCTATCTTTTGCTCTATCTTCAGCTTAGATAAAATATGCTTTTGCGAGAATCTAAGACAAAGTGGAGTCTTTCTCGGAAAGTTAGGGTGTTGGGCTCTTTCTTTGTTCTCCGGGGATTGATTACTCAAACGAAGTGCAGAGGGAATCTGAAGCTCTATCTTTTGCTCTATCTTCAGCTCTAGAGAGGGCCTTAGGTCTCTTAGAAGTGCCAGAGGGAGGGATTGATTTCTCTTCACTTCTACCTTCCTGTAGTTATCTGCCCTAATGAAGTTATCTGCCCCTGTATGAGGGCTCTTTCCGGAACGCTTAGCTCCAGCCCCTATTTGAGAGATCGCTCGTGCCCCTAAGATAGGACTTAGGTCAATCAGGTGTTCCGGTAGGGATTTCGAAGGTAACGTAACTAACCTCTTCCTCTACCTATCTCGGCTTCGGGTATGCTTGTAGTCGAAGCACAACACCTAGATAGACTAAGGTTCCGTCTGTCGGGATTGATTTCTCTTCACTTCTACAGGAAGGTAGTTATCTGCCCTAATGAAGTTATCTGCCCTCATTTTGTTATCTGCCCCTGTATGAGGTCTATTCCCTCCTTTCTAAGTTAACCTGG
The DNA here is from genome assembly GCA_036897385.1 of Geranium incanum. Taxonomy (NCBI): domain Eukaryota; kingdom Viridiplantae; phylum Streptophyta; class Magnoliopsida; order Geraniales; family Geraniaceae; genus Geranium; species Geranium incanum. The sequence goes on along the minus strand of JAYMTQ010000945.1, from coordinate 1,501 downwards.
CTATTTCCTTTCCTCTTCACTTCGTTCGAGATATAAATAACCTCAGATAGGCAAGTGACCTCCTAACTTAAGCGTGTTGGCAAGCAAGTTACCTTATCCCAGTCCCTGTTCCAACTAGTCGAGAACTTAGTACCTTCGGAAAGAAACTCCTATCCCAGAGGACTCCGGAATGCCTTAGGTTACCCATTTCTTGCTTTCTTTTTTGAGAAGCTAACGGCCCCAAGGTGTTGCACCCATTTATGTCCTTAGGCGCCGGTGACTCCGGCATGCTGCCTTAGGGTCCCTCGTGCTTTCTTTTTTGAGAAGCCATGGCCCCAAGGTGTTGCACCCATTTGTGTCCTTCCGGCGTTAGGTTAGTACGAACTTTGGGCTACTCGTTCACCTTTCCTAACAGGTGGACCGGGTCATTTCCTTGCCCAGAAAAGACTATGGATGCTTTCCTATTGATGCCGAGATTCGTTTCTCATTAGCATTCCGCTTTATTAGTATTAGACGATTCCGATTCGATGGAACATAGGAAAGTGAGATAGCTACGGTATGTTACGTATTCATATAAATAAGGGAATAGAAAGGTTAGAGCCAGAGAAATGAGACAGACTGAGCTCCTTTCCTTGTTCGGTAAATCGGTAAACAAGACTACGGTATGAACTCAAGCCAGCCCTTAGTTCCTTTCCTAACTCCTGTAACTCTTCCTTTCCTAACTCCTGTAACTCAAAACGAGCCAAGGTTCGTTAGACCTAGGGGATTCTCTCCAAAGGGAACGGTAACTCCCTGGACTGGTCACTCCTAGCTGGTGACTCCTTTCTGCCTAGCTGCAATGCTAAGACTGACAGCAATTGAGGATATTGCTTTCCTCACTGTCTTTCCTAATTCAAAGACTAGAGACTAGTCCTCGCCGAACATTTAAGAAAGATGCCTGCCGAACATATAGAAAGTGGTTTCTTTCCTAACTCCCCATTTTGTGGAGGGGTGATGGTACAGAAATAAGCCCCTGTCTTAGGTCTATTTCCTCTTTGTTTCACTCGAGTCCTGATAGGACCTCTTACTCGAGGAACTACGTTTGAGAAATCAATCCCTCTTCTAAGGCACTCGAGTCACTTCGTCCCTCTTCGCAAATCTGCTCGAGACCTAAGGGCCCTCGTCTAAGTCACTCTCGAAATCCCTCCCGTAAGCACGGGAGTTTGAGTAACGTAGTCCCTCTTCGTTTGACTCGAGAAAGAAATCCCGAGCAGTTCGCTTTGCTCTTTCCTCTCCTCTTCACTTCGTTTCACTTCGTTTGAGACCATTTGACCTCTAACTATGAGACCTAAGGACCTCTTTCGAGAACTGCGTACCTCGGCACTACGCTTGAGACCGGTGGACTGGATCAGCCGAGTCCTTATCTGGGATATGGTACTCCCTTGCGTCCTTCCTTCTCAATGCCCGGGCATCCATCCAATGCATTGAATTCTATCTTTTGAGATCTTAGGATGGGGTTACCTGCTATACAGCCTGGGCCCTT
>JAYMTQ010000944.1:0-15204 GCA_036897385.1 Geranium incanum | reverse complement strand
GGCTCGTGAACAAGCCATTTCAAATCCCCCAAATTGAGAAGGGTGCCTCCGCCAATCAAATTCCAAATTTTGACATCAACCACGGACCCCAATTCTTTGATTTTCAAGGCAATTTTATAACAAAGGAATTGTACTTCATTTGATGTAAACTTCAGTAGCAATCTAGACCTGGAGAACAGAAACAGTAACAGAAGCCAACGGTCAAAATTAGAGAACCAAAAGGAACAATAACCACAACCGAACAATATGAAAACACTTATTCAACTTACAAGTAAGAAATTCACTAATGAAATTAGTTCTATCTAATTCCTCCAGTTACCACCGGAGTCACCACCACCTCTAGAGTATCCTCCACTGCCTCCTTCGTCGTAACTTCTATCACGGCCACCACCTCCTCCTCTATAACCTCCGTCGTTGTAACCCTTTGAAATTGGGACAAAATTATAATTAAGAGAATAGAAAGATAGGATTATTGGAAAATCCGTCTCGAAAAAGCACATTGTTTGCAGTGGGTAATTTTGGAAAAAATGGTCAATATTTTAAATTCATAGTAAATTAAAGAAATCTCAAGGGTATTTTGGTCATTATTTATTTTTGATATGCATGTGACATGCATGTGACAACTTTTTAAATAAAAAGTTAACGAACTTAACATCGCGAGTCTAAAAATTAGTTAGTGTACCAGTAAAGTTTCCAAAGTTAGGTGTAGCATAGCAATGTGAAAATGACCTATAGTTAAATGGGGTGAAGTGGAATTACCCCTAAATATGGTGGTTCTGAATATGATGATTTCCTGAAGAGCTTTATGAGCGATGAAGAAACTTGCATCATCTTTGCTCCTTAGCCGATATAATATTTATGGAAATTTTTTTAAACTTAATTCTGCTGATATCAGTTGCATGAATTTTCACACTGAAAAGAATATCTTAGCCTTGTATAATTCAGTTTTATAATAGTTCATGCTCTCTAGTTGGGAGTTCATTTATGTTTCTCATGTTACAATTTTTTTGCAGAAAAGGTATCCTAATCGGCCTATCATTGAGTTTGAGATTGCTGCCCAGGAACAAATGAAAATAACTGAGTTACGTTTAGCAAAACTCTTTGATGCTAAAGCAGAAGCAGCATCGGCAACGGCGTATGGCCAGCATCCTGTGACTCTTGGAAAGAAAGCAGAAGGTAGCTTTTCCTTTTTGTTTCTTTCAATGTTATTTTGAGATTGCTTCTCTTTAATTGAAGATGACATGTAGTTTGTCTGCATGTCAGTTGTTAATGTTACTTTTGTAAATACTGTTTGTTAATGTCATTTTCTAGTTCTCTTGTATAAACAGTCTTTTCTACGAGGAAATTCAGTTGTCCATCATTGTATGCATGATTATTTGCTTCATCTAATGCCAATTTGGTTCTTGGTTGTGGTCTTAGAAGATCGTGTGAGCATTATTGGAGCACACTTGACAGCTACTTCAGAAGCTCTTGCTGGTAAAACGTCTCAAAGTTCAGCTCGAACTCGCCCACCCATTACAACCCATGTGTTGGATGTATCTAAGGGGTGCCCAGCCACTGGCTTGGATGTAAAGTTAGAGATGTGGACGGGCAAACAATCCCGACCCTCATTTGATGGTAACAATGTAGGTGGTTGGGCACTTCAAGGGTTTTCAAGCACTGACAAAGATGGAAGGAGCGGTCAGTTGATGAGCATAGTTGATGCTGTGAACCCTGGAATATACCGTATAAGTTTCAACACTGGCAAATATTGTCCAGGTGGATTCTTCCCCTACGTTTCTCTAGTCTTTGAAATTAGAGACACACAAAAGTTGGAACATTTTCACGTTCCTTTACTGCTTTCACCGTTCTCATTCACTACCTATCGTGGAAGCTAGAGTTTACGCTTGATTTCAGTCACATTCTTCTATTGTGTACTTCGAAAAAAAATACTCAAAAACATTGTGTGGCCAAGAGCTGTTTATTTAAATGTTAGAATGTATCAATTAATCTTCTTCAATAATGCTATTCTTTCTCTTGATTTAGTTTAGTTTTAGTATATAATTAATAATATTTGTGCTCAATTGATCTCTATCCGTCTCCTTGTCCATAATTCTAGGTATTTGGCTCACTTTATGAAGCATTTACCTTATGTATTTTCTCACTAACTACACTAAGCAACAAGATCGATTAAATGTGCAACTGATTTTTCCAGAGACTAACTTTCTCGGATGACATTCTGTTAGATCAAACAAGAGGTAAAGACCTTAAAAAAAAACAAGAGATAATCATTCTCAAACTTATATCGATTAATTGACTGTTTGCATGGATCCGCGACGGAATAGTGGTTAATGTTAGTTTCTGCTATGCTTGAGATCCCACGAACCTTAGCTAGTTTGAGGCTAGTAAATAGTGTGAACCTTAAATGATTTGTCAGTATTGTAATAGCCAAGGATCAGTTGCAGTCGGTAGCTATTAAACACCCACATATAACATTAGGTTTGCGGTCACTATGTAGGCAGACAAATAAAATATTATTTGCCGCTGCTTAACAGCAATGAACCAATTGTTTGTGGTTGAGATAATAAGGCAAGAAGCAGCTCTTGGTTCGTCTAAAATAAGAAATTAAGAGAGAGAAGAAGAAGAAGTGAATGGTTAAGAGTTTGGTGCAGTAATGGATTGGTGGGAGAAAATGAAGGTAGCACCACAAGTAGCGTTGAAACATGGAGGTATATATATTCACGCAGATCCATATTGTTGTATTGCAAGTTAAAGAAACAAGTGATTGAGTTCCGAAAATGCAGGCCGTGAAAGAAAAGCTTCAAGATCTGAACGCAACAAGAAAGGCTCGTTCGGAGGCGAAAGCAGAAGAGAAGGCGGAGAAGGAATTGGCCAAGGCTCGGATGGAAGTGGCGCACGAGGTGAGGCTGGCTCGAGAGGCGGAGGCGGAGATGGAAAGGCATGTGGCCAAGGCGGGAGAGATAGCGCAGAGGGAGGCTGCCAAGCACGGCCAACAATCCCTCTCCCATTCGGCCTCCGGTACTGATTCAGCTCCACACCCTGCTCTCCTCATGGAGTCCTCTTCTTCTGCTTCTCCTGCTCCCTCCCACACCCACAGCAACCATTTTTAACCACAATCTCTATCCCTTTGCCTTATACATTACCATCTGTCCATATGTATATCTAACCTATTTCAATCTCTTCCAAGTTTATCTTGTAAATTTCCTCTACTTCTAGTTCAAGCTTATGCTGCTTAATTTGTTTCCAATTTTTCACAAAAATGAAGGCTTATATTTTATAGACTTCAATCCACTCATTATTGTACACACTTGAAAACCATTCTTGACAGTGACGGATTCATAAATTTTGTTCAAGGGGATTCGAGATTGAATATTTATTTTTTAGTTGAGTTTGAATTTAACTTTCATGGATATATAAATACGAAGCGAGTCGGTTCACGGGTCTTATAAACTCTAATAGGTGGGGCTCGAGTTTGATTAGTTTATCAAACGACCCACCCTTGGATTTAATCTCAACAAATTTTGCTTAGAAATTCATAAATTTTCAATAAATAATAAATTATAATTGACAAAACAAAAACTTTAACAAAAAACGAAATAATAGTTTGACTAATACAATAATAATTAGTACAAAATAATTATAACTATGAACCAGCAAATAAAGTATGAATGAAAGATAATCATTGAAGTGAGTTGAAAAGCCCGCAACTATTAAAATAAGTTTAGGCCCAAACATAATTGAAAAAACATACAATTATAAAAAAAGTTTGTCAATACCAAGGTTTGGACCTTATAGATAAAAACCAACACACTTACCACTAAGCTAAACAAGTTTTATGGTTTTACTACACACATTTTGAATATATATAAGAATTTAAGGAGGGGCATATCCAATTTTCGGAAAGAACTGTATATGAAATTAAGCACACGTTGGTGAACATGATAGAGTGTGAGTCCTTAATGGGACTTCCGGTAGAAGATCCCAACCAATATATCAACAACTTCCTAGCCAAGATTGAGTTATCAAGGCAAAATGGTGTGAGTTGAGAAGCCATCATTTTGATGCTCTTTCCCCTTTCTTTAAAGGGAGAGCAATAGAGTGGTTGAGATCACTATCGGGGAACTCAATGGAGTCATGGGAGGGGCTAGCATCTAGTGAAGGGCTAGAATATCAATCCCACAGAGAATGCTACCTAGCAAACGCTAGAGTTACTATGTGTCTATTGTTGGGCTTGAGCAAAAATGAGAGTTGAGAGTGTTGGTTTCTAAAACTGAAACTACGAAGGGGCCGCCACTATTGCAGGAAGGAGAGGCAGACAAGAAGTTGCGGAGGATTTTTCCCGCCACTCTCGCCCACCAAAGCCATACTCCATTTGAGGACTTCACGCCCAAAGTTTTGTTAAAGACCATGGCCAAGAGGAGAGGCAGAGGAGAAACCTCCGTCAGTTTAACGTGCGCCACTTTCTTTACTGTCAATTGATAAATTTTTCACAAGGTGTAGTTGTTTCATCATAACTCTGAATCGAGAAATTTCTAATGCTCAATTGAAGAGAATTGAAAGTTCTGCGACTTTGTAGAAGGATTTTTTTTCCATTGGAGGTTGGGAATGACACAGAAAAGGCGTCGGGAGTGAGTCACGTTGGTTAGGAGAATAGTGGCGGGAATACCTCGGCCACTAACCTCCGTCACTCTTGGGCAGTGCGAGTTTCAGCCAAAAAACTCCATTTTGAATTTGTGGTATAAATTGGTCTTGGGGACTTTCTTTTTGAAGTTATAAGGGTTGTATTTAGCTTATTAGGAAGGGTCTTGAAGTGGTTAGTTAGGTTAGATTAGAAAGCATTTGAGAATTTTGAGAGAGAGATTGGAGATTAAAGATCTCAAGGTAGAAGATGAAGATTTAGAGAAAGCTTGAAATGGAGTTGCAGAATTGAAGGTCAAGAAAACTTGGAGAGCTAGAGATTAAAGATTGGAAAAGGAGGTTTCGAGCTTCCATGGTGTTCACCTTTGATGCGAGTGGATTTTACATCCCCACTTGAGTCAAATCTCCTCACAATTAATTCAATTTCGCCCCAATTTTATGACGTTTTAGCCTAATTTAGATACTCCTACACACACTGAGGGTTTGTGACTATATTGTAGGAAAAATATTATTTTGAGACAACTTAGAGCATAAAAGAGTTCGGGAGAAGACCCGAAATCAAGCCAAGAGGAAAAGGAGCATACATGGAGCAGCAAAGGAGACTCACGACAACCGGAGTCACGACACTCAGTCATGACTTGATGAGTCGTAAGTACAAGATATAAGAGAAGGAGAGCTTGCAATAACTCAATTTACGAGACCCAGTCGTGACTTTCGAGTCCTGACGCACCAAAATCGCATCCGCAAAAATGTGTGAGTGTGATTCACAACAAGATTGAGTTATCAAGGCAAAATGGTGTAAGTTGAGAAGCCATCATTTTGATGCTCTTTCCCCTTTCTCTTAAGGGGAGAGCAAGAGAGTGGTTGAGATCAATACTGTCGAACTCAATGGAGTCATGGGAGGGTATAACACCGATATTTGTGCAAAAATTCTTCCCTCAAAAAAGGACTATGGAGATAAAGACAAGAATCCACCAATTTATACAACACAAGTCCGAGACTATGGTGGAAGCACGACAGTGTACTGGTCAGGAGTAATAATGGGCTTTCTAGTGAAGACCCAGAATATCTATCCCACGGAGAATGCTACCCAGTAAGCGCTAGAGCTATTATGTGTCTATTATCGGGCTTAAGCAAAAATGAGAGTTGAGAGTCTTGATTTCTAAAATTGAAACGGCTAAAAATGTAAACAATGAAGTGTCACAAGCATGCAATCAATGTAATTGCAAACTTCTCAATTGAATAAAGTGATTGAGAATTCAAGTAATCGGAGAATATTATGAGTTCAGGTTAATTACATGAGTCTGGACTAAGGAGCTTAAACTAGTTCTTGGGGTATGTTAACGTGTTTCTTATCTAAAATCTACCCGCCGAGGAGATTAAGGATCTAACCATCTATTGGTCCCAAAGTTGCTAATTGTATGACAAATTCACTTAGGTGATTAGTCTTAAGAATTCACGATTAACTAGCTTTCAGTGTTGGGAACCTATGGCTATCAATCTCGTACCTACCTTACCTCTCAAATATGTAAGTCCGAGCTCACACTACTCTAATCCCTAGATCTCTTACCCTAGAATTAAATAACCACCGAGCCTACACATGAGATGAAGCATTAAGGTATGTAGTGCAGGTCCGAAATTCTAATTACCTCACCTAATTCATGCAATCAACTCCATTAGCAATATATTCCCTACCTTCTCAAATCTCAATCCTCAAATTTAGCTCAAAGTAAACATCCAATATACTATCAAAATTATCATATTCATTTGCAAATCTCCAAATCTTTATTCAAATCAACAATATCAAGTAGATCCAAAAAAATCTAAATTGGCAATCCCATAAATTTCAAGCAAGCAATCCTAAATTAGCAGTCTCATTATTCTTTTATTGCTCAAACAATAAGTAAAATTCAAACAATCAATTGCTTGTCTCAAATCAATAATTAATAATCCTTAAGAACAATGGATGAATCAAAAGCTTAATAATTTGCAATCTAGATTGAATTGATTATTAGGTTCACTTACAAACACAAGATTGAATGTTAGTACAAACTCTCTATTACTGGGTCCTAGCTCCTCTCGTTTCACCTCAAACAATATTTGTATGATTTTTGACAAGGGGGTAATTTTTTCATTTTTTGAAAATACTAACGAAAATTTTGACCGAGTATAGTAAGACAAAAGGAAAAGGAAATTTAAAATGCTTTACGGACTAAAAACTAAATTGGATATATTTACACGAAAGTCTCCCTCGTTCGTAATTTACCGATAAACCTATCAAAATCTCAATTGAAGAAAAATTCCCAATGGTTCCAAACCGTTGATTCAGCAAATTGCATTGCAGGCTTAAAGTCAAGAGCTCACATTGACACAGCCCCACAATTACAAACAGGTCCCCGTTACCAGTCAACATCATTTTCTCTCTTGCCAAACACCCCTCAATCCCAATCAATATTTCTCTCTCACGGTCACGCCTTTCTTGTTCAGAAAGAAAACCAGCCCCTTGTGTCTATACATATATACCCTCAACGCCTTGGACAGTCCATCGCAGCATCGAATTGACTCCGATATGCATCCATACAATGCGTGGTTGCCTCCTCCCGTCGCCGAGCAAATCTACAAGGAGAGGGACTCCTTTGCTCGGGTCGTCCGCTCCGTCAAGGATTCATACCGCCCCGAGGATCCTGAATCTGTCTACTCCACGCTCAAGTGGATCTCTGTGATCGACCTGTGAGTCGTCCTTATTTCCTATCAATTGCCAATATGTCTCTTTTTTCACAATTGATTAGCATATTTTATTTTTCCAATTAGTAACTGGGTTTGTGTTTGAGAGAGTTGTAGCTGGCTTGAGGTGTCAGAGTAAAATATCCACCAGCTGGAGTGGTTGGTTTTGTGGGGAATCATTATTGGACTTGGAATTTCATTGTTTAGAGTTAGGCCTAGAGGACTTACTATCGGGCAAAATGATTGTTCTGGATATTGCTGGGTTGGTTGAGTTTTGATATTAATACTAGTATTGTACGTATACTCATCACACTGATTGGATAGGGGACTTCCCTACAAGTCAGATTTGATGCTTCGGTGGTAGGGATCACTTCTTGACAATGTTATCTCATTACTGGTTCTGGCAGTTGTGTAAAGTGTTGTGCCATGAACCTTACTAGAACTAACTTTACTTGGACACCCCTTGGACCCAACACAACCTGAGGTGACACTCTTAAAAATATAGCACCTATTCCTTTCAATATAATCAATTGATCCTCTTAACTTAGTTTTGTTTATCTTACCAACCTCAACCTCTTACTCTACCTGAAAGGAAGTCAGTAACGTGAGATTGTCTGTGACTAAGTGTTGCCATTTTTACTCCAGCCCTGATGCAAACAACACCTTCTCACATTTGCCTTTTATTCTTCAAATGTTTTTACCTATTTATCCCAACGCTTCTCCATGGATATTTCTGGATGGCAATCCACCAGCAAAACAATACAATATTCTTCCCCTTGTTTTCTCTTCTACTTTGACACGAGTATAGCATGCACTTGAAATACTGATGTTTCTGTGTGCTTACTGTTGCATTTTCATGGAGCGATTTGAGCCTATCAGTCAAACAACCGTGGTTTATTTTGCCAACATCTCAACTAACAACTGCATAATCTGGATCTAATCATGTTGTGCTGGTTCGATGTTTTATAAGCCTGTGATGGTTCTATTATGATTCAAAATCAAACGTCAGCAGACATGATCTTCTAAAGCTTTTGCTTTACATCCAAATAAAACCAGTTAAATGAGAAGTTGCATTATTTTCTCTAATGATGTGCCTGTCTTTGAAATTCTCCACTGATAATAAAAGCTTTGGTATGGACATGTGTAAGTAGGGTTTCCTCCCTTAAATGTTCCCAAGCTAGATAATTGCAGCCACAATTCAAAAAGTTACATCCAAAAAAAGATTTGGGGAAAAAGAAGTCAGGAACTAAGACTATTGTTGAAGTATTTGATGTTGAAAATATGTTGGTTTTGAAATTGGGACTGCTTGCACACTGGTTGGACCCTCTACCTATATAAGCTCAAGCTTTTGGATTAGTGTAAGTATAGCATGGTATCAGCATGGTATCCAAACTAGGCTTGTAAACTAGCCAAAGCTAGAATGAGCTTATATTGCTAAACGCTCGGCTTGATTTTGTTTTGGTTGGCTTTCAGTGAAACTCATGGCCACGTTTAGGTTTAATTACTATTTGAGCTAAAGTAGTATCCAGATATTAGAAACTCAACATTATATCGATCTGACTATTAATTAATATAATGAAAAAATGTTGTTTTGGTATAAGTATATATATCAGGTTGCAACCTTATATTTTGTACATTTATTAAAGTTTCATCCTACATTTATTTTTTGTGAAATGGTTTTGGAACTTCTGATTGTGTGAACTTGTAATGTTAGTCATATAATACATATTAATTACTAGTAAGTAGTAACTACTTATGTAGTATTTGATCACATATGATGTTGTTGAGAGGTTATTACTTATGGAACTGCAAAAATGAGATTTTATTTTTTTAGTGAAATTTTATTTACAAGGGAATGAACTGCTAATATGTCAATGGCCTTCCTAAAGGTGAAGCTCTTTGGATCACGATCCCAGATCAGCACAACCTGCTTGGTCAAATCAAGGCGAGTACCCATCAGGTCAGCTAGAATCTAAGGCAACCCCTCGAACTCTCGGTTCGATAGAGTCCTCCTGGAAATGAAGCCCCAACCCCATGACTCCAAAAAGAGCTGCTGGGAGGTCTCTCTCTACAAGGAGGAGATTGTGATGGGGTGTAAGAGGCATAAAGGGGAGTCCAGGTCCAACAGTCTTCGCAGAACCCAATCCAAAAACCTGAGCCGAGCTTCCCTTGAAATTGCTTTACAGGTTTATTTGAGATTAAGCCGAACTAGAGCCATTTAAAAATTGTTTGAGTCGAGCTTTGAAATAATCAAAACTAGTTTGATCTTTGCCCTCTTGCCCATATCTGTTGTCTCCCAAACTATGCGTGTACATATGAGGGGAGTATGGGAATTTCTCCCGCCTGCATGTGAGTGCGAGTACCAAATGCCATACATAAAGTACCGGTTCATATCTTAGTAATTCAAATCAACCTCTCATTATAATTTGGTTTATCATACGAAGAGATATTCTCTGACTAGTTTTAGCTATGAAGGACACAATATGCTCCAAAAAGAAAAAGAAGAGAATAGACAAGGAAATGCCGAGTGTGAACTAAACATGGGCAGGTTAGAAGTCAAGTATGTTCCAAATATTGATCGTAAATATCAAAATTTGATTTCCAGAATCAAAGATAGTGTTGTATTGAGATTCCTCAAAGTTCATCTGCAAATTCTTTTTTCATGTTTTTATAGACTTGCTTAAACAAAAAGCATGTAATTACTAGATTGTGAAGATTGATATCGGGCTCTACTGGAGAGGGACTGTAAAGAGTTTTTGTGTGAACACTTTCTAGTCAAATTCAAACAATAAAATTTAGCTCAGGAGTTCCTTTGGTCTATACTGGTTTGAGAGTTACATGATTAAATTAAGGGAAAATGATACTTGAATACACCTAAGTATCAACTTTTGACACTTAACTAACAATGGACCTTCAAAGGTACCCCAACTTTCGTTTTGTGACACAGAGGTACCCAAAAATGATTTGGATACCTCCGAAAGTACGTTTTTAGTTGGGGTGTAGTTATGTGACAAACCGCGATACTTGGGTGGAGTTATGTGTCATTTTCCATACTACAAGTAACATGCCATTTTCATGTTTTAACTATAATGATTAATGGAAACTAGTCCAAATTATATGCTTAATCACATTTAATATCTCTGACCTTTGTTACCATTAAGAAATCTTATGATCCAACCAGATTTACTAGTATTGGTTACCGTGACAACTTCACCTGATGATTTGAATATTTTTCAGGAAAATTGATTGCTATGCTTTGTTTATAAATGCTTTCATCGTAAATTTTTGAAGTTGAAGCTGGTCTGTTTAATATTGCCAATATGGTTCAGTCACAGAATATATCCATTTTCTAATAGCTTAGGTTGTTGTTTATGTCAGAGGTATTAGTTGCCAATATAGATACATTTTCTTGTAGGAAATAGTGCATAAATGAGTTTACTTCAACCAATTATCATATCTACATGTAAGTATGTTTATTCATGGGGTTTTTTGTTGTGGTATGATAATAGCTCTAGAACTCAATCATTTTCAAATATGGTTAAATTATATGCTTCTTGTTCATCACATTTGTGATTGGTCTCTTGTTTTATTTATTTTTTAACTTCTAACTCAGTCTTAGAATTTGCCAGTGATGCTGGTTGGCCACTGATTCCAACCCTACTATATGAAATGAGTAGAAAATTTTAACTTTATATGTAAACCGTTCTGTAGGTTTATCAAAGCAAAAAGTGAAATATCGTTGGAAGATGTTGGAGCATTAGCAGAAACTGGGATAGAGTTGTTTAACATATCTCGTAACAAGCTTTATGCGCAGGTATTACATTGCATTTTAGAAGGACTGATACTAAATGTACTTTTTCTTGTAATTATTTGTCACTTCATCCTTGAAAATATCATCCTAAAGACACATGTATATAAATTACCCTCCTCAGACTCCACATTAGTGGTAGACTAATGCACTTGACCACTATTCTGTTGTCTTTTAAATGATGTTTTGATTTGTATTAATAGGTCAGATGGGGAAATATCTTAGTCAGATTGCTTAATAAGTACCGAAAAAAGCTATCATTGCAAGTACAGTGGCGGCCTTTGTACGACACTCTGATACATACGCATTTCTCCCGGTGAGTTTCTGACCTTTTGAACATGTGTCTATCTATATGATTGGTTAAATTACTACCTCTATATGTTGGTGATACTTCATTTTTTGTTGATAATATTCATATCTTTTGAAGGAATTTAATGTTATACATGAGTTTAAATCTTTTATAATGCTTGATAAATAGCTTCAAGTAATTTAATTTGTTTTCGCAATTAATCTTTAAGTTATTTGAACGAAACCTTTCTGTTAGTACCTTACAAATCCCTTAACTTCATAATTGCTCAGTAATTTACCATGATTGGATTATAATGTGTTCATGTTTTTTCCCTGTTAGTTTTCTGATTTTTTAATACTTGTAACCTTTGTGTCTTTATCTGTGACAGAAATACAGGTCCAGAGGGTTGGAGATTGAGACAGAGGCATTTTGAGACAGTCACTTCTCTTGTTCGGTCTTGTCGAAAGTTCTTTCCTCCAGGTTCTGCCTCTGAGATATGGGTTGAGTTTAGGCAAGTTCTCTGAGCTTCTCTTTTTTTACTTTTGTTGATTCTTGATCACTTTGAGGCCGTAATGGGATTCATGAGCTTTTCTCCATGAAAGTATCTACTATTCAGTAAAATCAAGCCATACCAACATAAACGCACACACAATCAAGAGAAGGGAGGATAATCAATATATGGTATGCACAGGATTGATAGAACCTTTTTAGGTTTGTGTCATTCTGTATTATGAATATGTCGAATTCAATATGACCATTGTTCAGTCCCTGGACTTTCTGGGTTGAAAACATATGCTTTATCTAAGTTCAAATATAAATTAAGGATCACATTTTTCTCTCGCTTTGAAGTTTTGTCCAATAATGATTTCCTCTACGCTATGCAGGGTTCTAAAAATGACTAACTTTGTGGTAATTGCAAATCAAGTAGTTAGTATATTACACTCCAAAAAAATTTCTGCTGGCTGGCTTACATTTATTGCTTTTAATCTCATAAGAATGTTGGATACAGAAACCCGAGAACATAACTGAATAAGATCATTGAGTAATTGGACAGTGAATATTTTCAGTCTCTGTAGGTGTCACTCTCCCTTGAATTAATTCATTTTGCCTAATTGAATAATTTGCAGATTTTTATTGGAAAATCCATGGCATAATTCATCCTTTGAAGGTTCTGGGTTTGTGAGACTGTTTCTTCCTACAAACATGGACAACCAGGATTTCTTTTCACTGTAAGTAATGAGCTTATAATTCTCTTATCCTATTATTTTTCATTTGGTTTACACATAAACTTATAGAAATTAATTTTTATTCCCGACATGACAGTGATTGGATCAAAGAATGTATTGACTTGTGGGACTCAATACCGAATTGCCAATTCTGGAACAGTCAATGGGCAGCTGTCACAGCTCGTGTTATAAAGAACTACAAATTTATTGACTGGGAATGTTTCGCACTGACCCTTTTCTCTAAATACTTGAATATGTTTGAGGTAAGTATATAATTTTCCAAATAGCTGAATTATACTTCTAAAATAATTTGATAGATCCTGGTACTTGAATAATGTAGTCTTAAAATGAAATGAATAAGTATATTGTCTCATAGTCTCAGATTATTCCTCGACAAATTCTCATGTGGCTTGAAATAATAGCATGACCGGTCACACAATTTACATAGCTATCTTGGCATCATCCTTTCGAATGGTTGGATTGGTACATGAGTTGTTTGCTGAAGTTATATATCCACTTTTGTGTTGTTACAAGTGGTGCCAACATTATTGATTTGTGTTTGAAGTTCATCTGCAACTACTTTTTTTCCGGGTTTGCATACTAAAATGTTAGATTAAGGGCTTGTCTGTGTTTGTGAAATCTTCTACGCACTTAGCCACTGTCACTACTTATCACCAAGTAGTTGTTATAATGTTTTAAACAATATCTCATGGCTTTAACTATGAACGGTAGGTTCCTGTGGCAAATGGAAGTGGATCATATCCTTTTTCTGTGGACGTTCCTAGAAATACCAGGTTCTTATTCTCCAATCGAACCGTCACCCCAGCAAAAGCCATTGCGAAATCAATTGTAAGATGGGTGTAATTTTAACTTAAATTTCATGAATTTACATCCCTATATGGATGGTTCTTATAATAGTGGTCATTTGTTTGCAATTACTTTGCAGGTATATCTGTTGAAACCTGGTAGTTCTGTGCAGGAACATTTTGAGAAATTGGTCAACCTCTTGGAACAGTTTGTCTTCTGACATTTAAACGTTTTAGTTCTTGCTTCTGAAGTATGTGTATTGTGCATAATTGCTTTTTCCCTTGGTGCTAATATTATAGATATTACCATCCTTCTAATGGCGGCCGTTGGACTTACTCATTGGAGCGATTTTTATATCATTTAGTAATTACATTTCAGAAACGCCTGCAGCACGAACAACAGTAAGACGTAATTTTTGTGTATGAAAATGAGATGTACTGCACGTTACTCTTGTGTATTCTGCTCTGCTCTGCTTATAAATTATTGTTTATTACAGGAACACAAACAAAAACAAAGAGGCTGAATATCTAGGAAAATCAGAAAGGGCCTTTTTTGTGAATGTGCTCTTGAAGTTGATTGATCGTGGCCAATATAGTAAAAATGAGCATCTTTCTGAGACCGTTGCAGCTGCAACTTCCACTTTATCTTACGTGGAGCCTTCTTTAGTCCTTCCCTTTTTAGCATCCCGATTTCATATGGCATCAGAGACGGTCAGTACTGTTCCATTTATTTGCTGTATATGTTAGAACTAAAATATATGTTTGGTGGTCATATTTAGCTCTTGGGTTGCATGTTCAGACATCTTACTTAATATTGAGTTAATCTTGTTTCTACTCATCAACTTCTGTCTCATCAACTTCTGTCTAGTCAGATGACTGCCACCCACCAGTTGAAAACAGCTGTGATGTCAGTGGCATTTTCTGGGCGTTCACTATTTCTCACATCTCTATCAGCTTCTTCAGCAAAACCGGATGATCTTGATACTGATGCTTTAGTTAATCTTCTCATGATTTCACTATCAAATGCATTACTTGGCATGGATGCTAATGATCCTCCGAAAACCTTAGCAACTATGCAATTAATTGGATCCATATTTTCCAATGTAAGCTCTAAATATCTAACACTGATAGTGTCATCGCTCTTATGAACATGCTTTTGTGAAGAGAAATATTTACTAGCTTGCATGAACTGTAGATGGCCACTCTTGAAGATAATACAGATGAGCTATCATTCATGCCAATGATTTGCTTTTCAGAGTGGCTCGATGAGTTCTTATGTCGTCTGTTTGCACTACTTCTGCACTTGGAACCAAGCAGTGTTCTGTAAGTTATAGTAGCTAGCCTTCTTTACAATCAGTAAATTAAATTGAGGTTTTCTACCAGCTCTAGTAAGGGCTTTCATAGTTTTTGTTTTCTTTTGGAAGATTATGCAGGGAATTCATTCTTAAGATGGTTTTCTGTTCAATCTCATTGGGTAACAAAAGTCAATTGTAAATTACAATTGGTGCAGTATTAGTAACCAGAGTGATGAATAAGTGACGCAGCGAGTCCACGTGAGTAAACGTGATTAATAATCATCACACAAGTTTCAATTCAGAAACTTAACAAAAACGCAAAAGTTTGAAAGAAAAGTAGTTTATTGTTAAAAGTTGTCCCTACAATGAATACAAAAGACTTCGTATTATCTTAACATAAACCTAAATAGCCCAAAAC
>JAYMTQ010000943.1:0-15209 GCA_036897385.1 Geranium incanum | reverse complement strand
TAGGTAAAACATAGTTCCAAAGGCAATCTTCCCACATGCTTGTTGAAAGTTTATGCCCATGAATTCCAAGAGTCTGAAATAAGGTCCTCACAGCTGAATTCCTAACCTAGAAGACAACTTAGTTTCAGCCACAACAAGAGAAACTTTCTTATCTACCAGTATTAATGAATTGATTGAATAATCAATTTTATACACTTGGCTCACAGAGAAAATGTTCCAACATGGAACATGTTAGAATAGTTGCCATTAGATTAGGGGCTTATTGCCCAAGTATATCAGGGACTCGATAAACATAGAATTTTAAATCGAGTTACATATACCAAGTTAGGCTCCCCTACTAAAAGGGCATAGTTGGGTTTGACTTTTCCCTTCATATGTACCCTCTATTTTTTAATTTTATTCAAAGTGAGATTTTATGCTACAATGTTCCCCTCACATAGCAGGAAATACATTTGCTTATGGACCAGAGACCACAGCGTCGTTTGGTTTCTAGTCCCTCGAATGTGAGTCATGTGATAAACATTCTTGCTCTTCCTATCAACAGTGTATATATAATGGCCTCTCTTTCATGCATGTGAAAGCATGTGTTAAATCCGTAGTGCACCGTCTTCGTCTCTGTCTTCGAGTTATGGGTTCAAATCCCGGACATCTCCTAATTCCGAGTTTAAATCCCAAAGTCTTTGAAGTCCCAATACGATCCAAAGTATTGCGCAACACCTAGGCATCGTCATTGCACCGCCATAGCCATCATGTGCCGCATCAGTTCTTTGTAGGCAAGTTGATGTTGGTTAATCGACCCACATCAATTTGAGAGGGGTGTTAATTAAGGTTACCTATCATTAGTATTTACAATTTCCTACTTTGGATTAGGAGTTAGTTTCCTATAAGTATATGTGTATTCCCTATATAAAGGGATGCTCTCATTGTATTAAGTATCAAGAATCATCAATAAAGCATTAGATTGACACTTCAAAATTAGTCTCATAAGTTGAGATATTTTTACCTCAACTATCTTTCTTTTTTTGATAGGCAACTTGTATCAAGATTTGGGCTCGACTATGCTATTATGAAGCAAGACAGCACCAAACTTGTGATTCTTAAGATTATTACCTCAACTATCTAGTTATACAAATATCTCCGTTCTACCTTGGAAGGGAAATAAGTTGTTAGGTCAACTACAGAAACTTAATATTGAGCCACATGGCATCCAATCCAGTGTTTCAAAAGAGGACAAAGCATGTACAAATTGACTTGTAACGAGGTTGGATGTATCTCTTCTTTTTATGCATCGCTTTTTTTCTATTCTATAGAATGTATACTTTCAACACTAATGAAAGCGTGTAACGAGCAAAATAGTGTGTCAAATCACCCATGCATTTTGCAATGGATCATTAAATTGCTTAAAAGTCTGATTTTTTATAAAAAAAAATAATAGATCAAAATGAAAGGTAAGAAAATAATGAATGAAAAGGGAAAAGAGAAGCAGACAGTCATGCAATTATACCTCTGGCCTTTCATCCTCTCCAAGCTTTTGAAGCAATGAGAAAACAGAAAATAGCAACTTGTCGCAGTCAACTAAATTTTTCGATGGAGCTCGATGAGTAACTGTACTAGAAGAGTTGGGAATATGTTCTTCCATCGCTTCATTATCCATCTGCTTAGGAACAGAGTGCCCAGCCATGATTTCTGTAAAGTCCAGTGACAACAAAATGAAAATTTATATGTAGCAACAACCACCAATAATTCAGAAGCTAAAAATTCCACAATGACAGTACCCATTCGCTTTTCCTTGGATATTCCATCAAGAATCCCCTTGGCAATGAAATCAGTTGTAGTCCACAAAAGCCCTATTGCAGTCAAGCTTATGTTAAGCTCAGTCTTCTGAGAGCTGTAAGCTCCAGTTACATCTATGCATCTGCACATTCAGAACAAAACTAGAATAAGCCTTAATTGAGAAAACAGTACAATTACATTAAAAAAAACAGTGTGTGGCATGCTGCACCGAACAATAGTATAGCAAGTCATTGAGGTTTGTAATTTTTTTATACACTGGACTAAATATAGCAAGTTGAGCTCCACAACTAAGAGGCCAACCTTATTACTTGGGTGTGACCCTAACCTTTATATTCAGCTATTTCTCTTCATATTTTTCCAATGAGGATTTTTGTAACTCAACACTCCCCCTCTTGTGTAGGGTTGTACATCTACACATGGGACATGACATGACTCAACTTCTGCATCCGTGCCAGCGACCACATGCAGGTGGAGGCAAGGGGATTAGCTCTGATCCCAGGTATAGTTTTATACATTGGGCTAAATATGCCAGCTCCACTATAAAAGGTCAACCTCATTAGTTGGGTGTGACCCTAGCCTCAATTTTAACTTATTACATCAATATTTTTCCGATATGGGTTTATAAATCCCAACAAGTTCACGTAGATATACACTAAGAAAGCTGTTAATCAATTTTATCAATATTTTATAAAGAAAAAACAATGCATTTCTAAGAAGATTTAAAATTAATCATTTAATTGAAACTTATCAAATATGAAAATTTTGGAGACTTACACATGAAGGCAGTCTGAAGGAATAGAAGAAAGTCCATCATTCATGATTATGCGAAGACTCTAGAAGGAAAGATACAAGTCAGATAGGGATTATAAAAGAGGCCCAATGTTACTTACAAATATTAACTCAATTTAATTACATGAAATTTGTAGGCCAGATATTACCAGAGCTCCTAATCACAAAATTCTAACTGAATGTTTGCATAAGATTAATTGTCTAGGATATAGACTAAGAAACAATAGTTCATGGTATATGCAATGTAGCTAGTGTCGTCCAAACATATTCCAAATGACAAATCAGTTGATCAAAAGATTTGAAACATAACAACTCAACTAATGAATGTATTCATTGTCAAAGGACACGCGGAGGAATTATAATGATAATAGATATATTATTTAACTAACTATAAAGTACTGTATATCCAAATTTCCAGTGACAAATAAATTATGTTTCATTATAGGCTTAGAAAAAAGTTAGAAGGAAATTACAGCTATCACGATAACCTAAATACTATAGAAATAACAGGATGAAATAAGGCGAGGAAATGGCTTAGAATAAAATTAAAATGGTCTACTTAGATAACGTATCAGTCAAGTATTGTAGTTAGTGCCACAATTCTAACCCTCCAAGAATTTTCCGCACTATTGGCTTTTCACACTACTTTTAACACAGGTCAATTGGCTTTGTTGCAGAGGAAGCTGCTAACAAATAATTTACTTTTACTTTAGTGGTTACATTGTAGGTCATTCTTCTACATGAGTGCATCTATAAAAACAAAGATGATGATGTGCAATTTCACATAGATAAACAAAAAACCATGGCTACACATCTGAATTATGGGTAGTTATCATTATCCATCAAGTTCCAAAGATAAAGCCACAGAAATAAAGTAGAAAAACCTGTGGTTGCAAGAGCTTTATATATTTTTCTAGTGGCATACTCAATTCTAAAACTAAGTTCAATTACTTCAAAGAAAACAGACCTGCGGCGACGCAAATACAGGCAACCATATATATATTGAAAACTCTTCACATAGTTTAGTATTCGTAATTTTGTATATGGAGGTATAACAATAGAGAGAAACAAAATTTAAATAACCATTTGCATACAATTACAACAGTCAGAACTCTCTGTATCCCTTTTCTATACCTGGAAGCCAAAAGCTACGAGATCCTTTTCTGATGCCTCTGCCACAGACCTTAAATAATAATTCAAACATGAAAATACATAGCTATACAACAAAGCGAATTCATATAGAGAAGATGTAAAGAACTGCAAATACAAGGCAAACCTCAACATTTCAAGAATATCTGCCCAACTGTAATGTAACTTTTCTCCATGTCTCTGATAGATAGTGTGGCAACATATTATAAGCAAAGGCTAAGCTGACAATGAAGACGGCCAGTACAACAATTAATCAATCTCTAGTGTTTGAGGATTACCTCCAAAATGTGCAGAAGAATTTTCAAGGATCCGGCACGAACATCAATGTTTTCAGTTGAAAAGTAGAGAACCCTTACTGGAGATATGACAGCACATTCAAGTGATTTCAACTCTTTAAGCATGATTTCCATCTAAGGAGAGAGTTAATGACAAGCCATGAGAATCCCTACTACCAACAGATAATTTGGCTCCTAAAGAAGAGGTAATGTTTCTCACTTTTGGAGTTGCGGCATGAGGTCTTGATGATGGATGGTCCTCAAACTGACTAGAACCTAGAACGGCAGATATTGACTGATCCAACGCATCAAGTGCCTTGTTTCTAATATGTTGATTCGAATTAACAGCAAGCTGCAAAACATTTGTCACGTCAAAAAGGAAGATGGTGATGAGGTGCAAGCATGAACAATAAGAGAACAAACATGATCACCTCAAGAAAGTGGGCCACTACTTGATCCCACAATTGTTCAACCCCTGTTATAGACAGGATAATGTTATACCCAGTTGACTCGAGGCTAATTAGGAAAAGTCAGAAAAGCTAGATAATAGTACACAATTTAATTCAACAATTGTACATAATAAAATTGAAGATACACTAGATAATACAACATTCAATGTATATGATGAAAAAAAGCAACGAACTTGAGAAAAATCATTCACATTACATACTGTCAAGATTGTTGGTAAGGACGGATATCATCATCTCAACAGAAAAGCTAATGTTTCCAACTTTTTGACTAGAGGATGATCCTGAACTGTTTGAAGTTGCAATAATGCATTGATGTGACAGTTGCTGTAAAGCAGAAAGAAGAGATTTTACGGCAGAAATGTGCATCATTGCTGAGCTCTCGAACAGCTGGATATACAACGACACCATGTAAGTACATGATTGTGTGAAACTAAAATGAAAGTGAATGGAAAAATAATAGAACAAAGAAAGAGAGTAGTTGGAAAAGTTACACAAATACATCTTTTGGAAAGTAAATTATAGTTCTCTTGCATGGGAGATAGAAAAGTTAAGGTACATTACACATGTAAAGGCATAGCCAGACTAACAAGGTTGACCTTTTAGACTGGGAATTCGGGCATCGACATGAAAGCCTAATAATTCCAAAAAATATTATATACATTCTATGAAGGTATCAGAGCACATCCATTTTTTTTGGCATCGAACGAAGAAAAAAAAGTGTGTTCGAGAAACTAGCTGGGAGTCAGCACTCCAATGCCCAACTCGGAATAAGTAGAAAATGTTAGGTTTGAGTTTGCTTGACAGATTAGTTAGGAGTATGCAGTCCAAAGACCATTTCCCGCTCCCATGGGACGGGATGGAACTCAACAGTTCGCCAAGATTGGAACCAAAAGTTCATATGGTGAGTTGGAAAGTAAATAGTGGTTCTTCCTAGTATATCATAACCCCTGAAATATAAATTCTAGAGTTTTCAATGATAAAAAAAATGTAAATGATGTGCTAATTGCATCAAGCCACAAATAATAATTATTCGGCTGCATAGAAAAAAATTCAAATACTGCTCTCATTTTGAATAGAGATCATCAACTAAAGAGAAGAACTTTGATTGGAAATATTTCCAAAGAGGAAATTTCTCCAATTAAAATTCTTCTCTTTAGCTGATGATTGGTTTTCGCAGATGCAGACAATTTAATTATGTTACCTAAGGAAAACTTAAGTTCCACATACCTGAGAATTCAAAGAAGAGAGAATATCAAAATCACTGTGCTGCCCAGATAATTGTCTTGTAAGCTTAGGAACAGATGAGGAAACCTCCTACAGAAACATAAACCCAATAGAAACTGATAAGTAATAAACAAGCCTTTAGCAACAAATGTTTACTTAGATAATTGAAAAACATGTATACCAAGTTTTTCATACTGAGCTGCAGAGGTACATCCTAAATATATGTCCAAGTATTCTATATAGAACCCACTCATTGCTCTTGTATTTATTCAAAAGCATTTTCTGAATTTCCATGTGACCAATCTGAGTTTCATGTTAGGCTCTTTTCATGGGTTTAAAAATAACTCAAGCAAGAAAAAAGAAGTTATTCTAAGGGTTTGAGTTCAGAATTACCGAACTATATTGCAGGATTTGTGTCAACCAAATTTAACAGTATGCAACTTTCAGCCTAACTTTGGAACCTATACGATACAGCTAAAGCAACTCGCTTCTTAGTGATTGGTTTACAATACAGCAGTTTGAGTGGTCTGATTGCTGCTTAAAATCTCATGTCATCCAAGTATAATATAAGGAACATCCGAACAAACCTTTTCAGATCGGTGTTAGGAAAATCAATCAAACAAACTACTGCCGAAACGTGATTTTTCATTCATTCAAAAGAAACAGAACAACATGCAAGCAAGCTTAAAATCTCCAATACATGATAGCGGATGGCAACCCTACCTGGGTAGTAGCATGTGGAGAATGAATAGCACGGTCCAGAGATGCCAGAGTTTCCAAAACCTACATTTATTTTTCAGCAAGAGAGTTATTATATATCTTAGATCTGTTTCTTGACAAGTATGGGAAATACAAAGATATACCAGAACCCAGGATGGACCGAGCACATTATGTAATCTATGGGCAACATTGAAGAGAGTCCTTAAGGCCTGAGTTTAAAGAACAATAATACTCATTAGATAAGCATATTTTGAAATAACTTCTGTGTCACTATGCTGTGTAACGACTAGAAAAATAAACATCATCACAAAACGTAACCAAATACCTGCACATTTTTGGGAGTAAGAACAACACCATCCCTCTGATCCAAAAATAATTCAGAACGTTTTGAGCCAGGCGACTGTAGAGAGCTGCTGCAATCTCAATATTAACCAGATATTACTATTGTCAGATAACTACAGTCTTGTTGCAGAAACAGAGATTATGTTTCCTTGGGCACTTTTTGGATACAGCATTTGCAGGATTATGCAGAGGTTATGATCGGAATGAAAGTGAAGAGACTCCATATGCTATCACAAATTTAATAATATACCTCTTTTTTTCAGGTTCGTTGGGAAAATTGATTGTAAATTTACAAAGGGATGCCAGAAAAGAGTTTAAAGGCTCCAAAGCACGAAGAACACCACATGCCTGTGGAATTAAGATATGTACCATGTTAGAATAGATGAATTAGCCATTTAGAAATTACTAATTAGATTATTATTTTTATTAGAATTGTCATCAGAACAAGAAAGATTATTTGTTGGAAGAAGATAGTCAAGTAGAAAATATAAAATTTGTAGTTATACCATTTCAAGCCAAACCATGGTAGAATCATTGATACCTGAGTGAAAGCTTGATACCCCTTTAAAACTTCCAGTACAATAGCCTCTCCTTGTGACCTTCAAAAATAATCTCATGTCAGAGAAATAACTGTTCGTTTTATCTCGAGACTACTGCATATGATCATAAATACACCAAACCTTGACAAAATAAGGGATAATGCATCCAGAATCGTCAACCACAATGAATCAACCATTGAGGTGCAGAGTACTGCAGTCTTGCCCGTACATTTTCTTAATGGGTCATAACCACACCTAGGGGATTCCAACTGGTAGTGCCATGAAGGATTAAGATATGTCAAACATGTAAACAGATGCATTCTAACTCAAGAACTTAACAAAAATATTGCAGAATATTTATAATCACCTCCCCGTCATCCACCGCTTCATCTGTCAAAGTAGCCACGGTAAAAACAACACCCAGCAGACCTTCAACTGCCAAAGTTATTGCATGGGCCTCACTCGCAACCAAGACTGCCGCGTTGGATGCGTCATTATCAAGACTCCACTCTATCCCTGTAGAAAGTAAGGACTGTCAAATTTGCACATACAGTATTGTAGAAGGTAATAGCTTATCCAATAAATATTTCATATTTCTTACGAATATACACTTTAAGACTACTTTGGATAGACAGACACCCATACTCACTCATAACAAGATTATGAGAAAAATCAACTGTATCCAAATATGATGTACTTAAAAATCTGGATTGGATTAAATACGAATATAAGTTGGCCCAAATGATAAAGAGCTTGCTTATACACAAGCAAAGCCTTGAGTTCATGTCTTCTTACATACAAATTGCCTGCCAGAAAAAACATCGATAGCTGGCCCATTGTCATAGTAGAGCTATATTCACTTAAAATGTAATCATTTAAAGTCCCATATGCCTCCTATTGAACAGTGAGCCAAATTCCATTAACCAATGCACAACAAAGACAGATTTAGTAGAAAAACTGATTTAGGTACTAGCTTTTTCGCCAATCTACCACAAGAATGATACCAGCCGTTATTCCCTTGAGAAAAACTCAAAACATAATACTAGCTTTTTCTTTATATAACCATCAAAAACATAATACACAGAATAATTAAAGTACAACCGTAAGAAAAGCAATATTTAGGCGAAAAATGGGGACCCTTCCAAGTGCTTGACCTCAATATGACTATTCCATCTTTAGAGTTAAAAAGTATGGGCAGCATTCAAGATTTCGTGTAGAAAACTACAAATCATGGAGCTATACATAGAATTAAAGAGACATAATGTAACACAAAAATGATAAAAGTGAAATCACTTCAAAATGTCAAAATTCAAACTGGAGTACTTCAAAATTACCTTTTGCTTTGCTGCTAAACATCCCAGCCACTGCTGCCAGGCTCTCCTCACTTGTCTCTTGAAACTAGATAACAGTTCACATTAGTCACGGGTAACAAATATGAATTCCAAATTTTCAACACAGCTTTAGAATGACAAGGAAACTCATGTCATTAATATCTTCTGTTTTTTATCGGCAAAGAAAAGACCATGAAACACAAAAGTGGTATTAGCCATTGAATTTACTTCACTCCAAATGCAGGTGATGTTTTTCAATTAAAATACTAAAATGGGTTAACCAATTTGGTAATTACCCCTTACAGACATGGCTCCCCAATGAGTGCCATTTTTTTTTTATCAGAAATAAAAACTTTTATAAAAGAGAAGAGGGGGAGGGAAACCCCCCCCCCCCCCCCGGATTACAAAACTGAACAAGAAAGAGACTAAAAGGAATGTGGGTTTGAAAGCCACAATGAGTGCCATTTTGAAGGGACAGAACCTAACACGAGTCTGGGCTATTTTTTAAACATTGTTTTTTACTGCAACGGGCTTGTTGCAATTCGACAAACATTGGTCTTTGTAGTTTAGCAACAGCCCATTGTCATTGGCCACGGGCTCGTTGCACTTGGACTGTTTACACTTAATGGAAAAAAAAAACCAAATGTTTGGTCTCGCATCAGTGGTCTAGTGCAAAAAGAATAGCATGTAATTTCTTCTTTCATTAACTGTAGATGGTCCAAAGTGCAACGAGTGAGTGGCCAATAACAACGGGCCATTGGCCAATCACACATTAGAATACAAATGTTGTTTGCAAAATGTTTACCTGAAAACAAGATCAAAGGCACCAAATGCTTATTGTAAATATAATATTTTATTGATAATTTGTGTTGTTCTAATACAATGATATAACTCCTTTATATAGGAGTACATATGAACTAATTAGGAAACCAACTACTAATAAGAAATAGGAAATAATCTAAATACGCTAACAATAGGAAACTATCATATAGGAAAGTGAAATTACTAAATATTTCTAACACTTATCAACTTGCCATCCAGTATAAAAATAAATAGCATAACTCAATCGATGATAGTCCAACTTCTAAAGCACAACAGCATAAGTTGTTTGAAAATATACTAGTGATAACTATATGATTTATAGAGTTATCACAGCTGTTTTGTGCTTAATTTGATACTGATTCTCTGCAAATACATACATTTGGAGGTTACTTTTCTAGCTATTTCCATAGGAATTTTGTTTGCTTAGGTCTAATATCAGTTTGAATCTTCACTTTTATTCAAGCACAATTGATCAAAATGGCCCAAGAACAAAAAATGGGTTAAATGGTGTTTGTCGTTAACTTTGTTGGTTGGTAGTTAGCTATGCTGGCATCAGAACCACATAATAAATTATTTACTTTCTTTTTTTCACAGCCGTCATGCTTCAGCTAGGGCAATTTCAGCCCATTAGTGAAAATATTAAGGACCAAATGGGCTTTCTTAAAATTTAGGGACTAAATTTGGTGAGTTTTCAATAGTACGGGGACTGTTTTGACTATTTATCCTTTATTTATAAGAGCCAAGTAACTGACATTTTTTGGTGAGTTTTCAGGCAGAGTAGGGAGCTTATTTATCTCCCCTGTTGTTCTGGGGTGTCTTTCATCTGTTTCGCTTTTTCATGTTCCTTGTTAGCCCTTTGGGGCTCGGGAAAGCGTTTCCCATCTTGGGAAGCACCCTTCCCCTTGAATAAGTTTTGAGATTAGCTGATAAAAAGGAGTTGGTTGAAATTAACAGCACTGCAGCAGCCTGCATGCATTTCATCGACCTGCATGCGCTGCAGCTAGAGTCAAATAACCAAATCCCAATTATTAGGGTCACTGCAGCAAGCACATGTACTGCAAAACAAGAGAGGGCAGAGAGCATCAGCTCGGCAAGGGTGCAGCAGTGCTGACCAGAGACAAACACCCTCGCTTTAGGTACATTGTATTACTTGTTGACAAGTGCCCTAGAGTATTAGTTGATAGCACAATAACCACACAACTAGGCGCTTAAAACAAAGAAATGTAAACCCAACATAAGCAAAATATATTACAATAAAAATATAGCCACGGAAAAGAGAGATGTATACCGGCTAAATTTATTCTCACCTGTACATCCAAAACAACGCGAGCAAGTGCTTTAACCATGCTTTCAACAACATTTGTATTCTTCGGATGCCTACAAGGATGATTGAAAGCATCATTAAGAACAAAATAATATAATCATCAAGCTAGCCATTTATATAAAAATGACAACTATATATCCTGTCTAATCATCTTCCATAAGGAAATTAACTTTTCATATGACAAGCATATGCAGTATGGACTAACATATTTTAAAAATTAACTTTATCAACCATGTTGAGCTCTAAGTTAGAATTGAAGGCTAGGGTTTAACCCATCACATTTATAGTCCACTCTTTAATCACAGCAAAAGTTGGTCAAGAAAGCAGCAATTTTATTGAAATCTTCAAGATTTCTAGAAATAGAACCTTGTTTAATCTTGGCTTAAATATTCACACCAGATCAAAAATTTTAAACTAGTAAATGGTTATCATCATGAAATTATAACCCAGAATCTAAGATGTCACTATTTTCAAGATTGAACATTCCCAAAATGTAAAATCCTGATAAAGAAAATGCTTATTAGTTAATTCTCTATACTGAGTTTAAATTGTTTTCTTTTTCACACCAACCCAATAAAATTATATATAGTGAATATCTAAATCAAATCAAATATATCATGCCGGATATCTTCCTAAATTACAATTTCCAGAAAAAAAATGCAAAAATAATCTCTCAAATGTTAAAAATGTAGATTTCGTCCTGAAACTAATAATATGTCAATTTAGTCCTTGAACTTTCATAAATCAAGCAATCAAGTCCTTTAAAATTGTGTTAATACTGTTGACATGGAATTGTATAAAATTGAAGTATTGAACAATAACTTAGTCATATGACCACATTAACACTACTAATAGCAATTCTAATTTGAACGAAAAGGACTACATTTGTCGGTTTCTGAAAATTTATGGACTATAGTGACCAACTATTAGCTTGACTAAATGGATTGTTATTTGATAGTTGAGGGACTCTTCTTTTTTTTAGTAATTATTCCTTATCTTTTACTTTCTCATGTTCTCGAGAAAATGACGCATCCTCTAAAAACCTCTATTTATTTTCTATCCTAAGAGATCATAGTAGATGTACAATTGCATATACGAGTGTGTATAACAACAACCAATCCATTTTGCCAAACAAAGTTGAAGATAGCTTTTGTGCGTATATGTATATATAATATGAAAGTTATATCTGAAACTGAAAGGCTAGTAGGTAGTAACTAGCTAGGCATACCATGTGTTGCAAATATTACAATTACCACTCGATGTTTTTGTTTTAACGATTCTCTAATCCAACAAAACTTCAAACGCTTCAGCGGTTGAGAGAGAACTTACATATCAAAGTTCTGGAAAAGAATCCGTAGTGTTCGTGCTTCCATGCAGAATCCCTACCACATGTTCTGATTCTTGGTTAATGAACTTAATAAGTCTTATAATTTGTAAATAAGTACAAGCAAAGCATGAAACATAAACATGCCAAACCCAGCAGAAGTTACCCTCAAGATCTCTAGAACAAGGATACGATGCCATAATGGCAGATCAAGGGCAGTAACTTTCACCAACATACTGAGAAAAACCTGCAGAATGTAATGTTCCAGATGAAAATTTCAGCCAGACAAATAAATGGGCTGAAGTTTGAAGAATGTGACAAAATTCAAATATCAAGCACGTTCTATTGAGAGAATATGCCTCCGAAGTAGCTTATAACATGAAAAAATGTCGTTTATCTACAAAGAATATTAAAACAAAGACGCTTGTATTATCTAACATCCAAATATCTGCTTCTCGTGTTCTGCAAATAGAGGATAAGGCTCTGAGGCAAAGGGAAAATATTCAGAGGTTAATGCATCTGTAAATGTATAACATTCCTCTAACATGCCTACCATGTGAGCTTCTAAATTATATTTTCCGTTCAATTTCCACAATATTGTCAAGACTTCACCCAGAATCAAGGCAATGCACTAAACGCTTGGTATTGGGTAGATATTAGATTCAAGTTACTATGGTACAGAATTGTAGGAACGGGACTCGGCTACAATAATGTCATCTCTTCAGACTTTGTAATTATGTATCCGCGTATTGCAGCAAAAAGATAATATAATCAAGGAAGACAGAATGTGGAATTTAAACAAATTTAACGTTGGAATGAATTGCAAAAATAAAGCATCGACATAGAAAGTTGTAAGTGTTCTGACGGCACTTCCATGTGTTAAGTACTTACAAACAATAACAAGATCCATTGTGCAAGAATTAAATTAAAAGCACAATCAACTTCAAACCCCAAAAAGGTACTTTTTTATTAGTTCTTAGTTGTCATGACTGACGATTTAACCATACCTCACATTCAGTGATAAGGGATGAACTGTAAAGCCGGATAACGTGAGCAACTGACCGCAAAACCAAACGGCGAAAATAAGGCTCTCCTGCTTCTCCTTCAAGCTTGCATAACAAAAAAATATGTTAAGTTCAAAATTCAAATGAGCAGGAGCATGTGTATGATCAGAATCTTCTTGTCCCTCGTCTCATAGAATAGAACACTCCCTTCCCGTGTTCGATAAATTACCTCAGCATTGGTACGGAGTGAAGTCATAAGAAGTGAACAAATCTGGTAACGTAAGACCTGTTATTTTCACATCATGTTATCAACAACAGATGGTTTACCATCATGATTAAAAAAACACAGAAAACAAAATTGTCAAATGTTTTTAATACCTGCTCATAAGCTAACAATGTTTTGAAAACAACCACATAATTAGACAGAATGAACCTGCAGGAAAAAGTCATGCTTCAAGTTTAAGAAAAATTATGAGAAAAAACATATTTTGGTTCAATAGAAGAAAAGTTCACAACCACAGAGAAACTACCCCCTTCTCTTCCCTAAGTCATAAAAAAAACAATCCCCCGCATATAAATGTAAAGGCTGGCTTTACCTCATTTATATGCACAACGAGTATCATAAAAAAATATGTTTGGAATTCTTTTGAGTAAAATGGTGAAGATTACATGATCAAATAAGAAGCTGTCCTGGAAACTTGAGGCATGGGGGTGTTATCACCTTCACTGATACCACCCCTTCCCCAAAAAGGTATTTTGTAAATATAATGTGTATTATAGAGTTAAAATCAACCGTATAATTGTTTTCCCTCCTCTCTCTGTTTTTCTTCCCCTACTTCTTTCTTTTCCTTATGTACATTGCACAGCAACATACATAGACCAGCGTAGTTTTAACGCATATAAATTAGCGATTAAAGTGTAAACTTGAGAACATACAAATCACACAACATAAAAA
Source organism: Geranium incanum (assembly GCA_036897385.1). NCBI lineage: Eukaryota > Viridiplantae > Streptophyta > Magnoliopsida > Geraniales > Geraniaceae > Geranium > Geranium incanum. The sequence goes on along the minus strand of JAYMTQ010000943.1, from coordinate 1,147 downwards.
TGAAATAGAAAGGATAATCAATTGAATGTAAATGGAAAGGAATGAAGATAGAAACTATTAGAGTAAAGGACGGAATTCTCACTCGAGAATATCGAGTAATAATGTCCTTTGAAGAGAATTGACACGTAACCAGGTAGCCTACAGAAGAAATGTGAGCATGTCATTCATCAGAAAAAATTGTTATTTAATTGAAATCACATTAAGAGATTTAGGAAACTATAAGCAGTCCCCACGAGCCCAATAACTATCAAAACCAGCAAGAAAATAAGACTCCAACGGGTCATAAAAGTTCCAACTGAGAACATACAGATCCACCAACAGCAAGAGCTGTCAGGTCTTCCAGCAATCGCAACCCAAGTTTTCCATCTTTAGTCAGGGTCTCTCTCATCGTTGATGGTCTCCCAGGAACAGAGTTTTGCTTCAATGAACTGTTCAGAGGGCAAGCATTCCAAATCCATTGAGCCATGCAAGTAAGGAGGTCAATACAGCAAAATTGTCAGCCCGGAGTAAGAAAATCACACACTAAACATGAAAAACAAGGATGGAGAAAAGCTAATGACTCACAACCCCAATACAGAGAATCATTATATCTAATAAAATACTATCTATACAATGAAATATAATGCAAGAGAATTGGAATATGTAAATAAGAAATTATGTTCAAAAGATATTACTTACTCTATATGATTGATACTGCGACTAACATCATTAGTTACAGAACCGGTTCGAGTCATGTGACCTCCAAAGCCGTATTTTTCCGTAGGAAGGGTCTCAGCAGAAACCACATGACAAAAAATTAAGGCTACTGCTTGCCTGAAAGTAGCTGTAGCTGCAGCTGCAGCAGTACTGAAAGAAATCACATGAAAAAAGAGTATGTGGAAAAGGCCAAAACTTATACCAATAGTGACACTAACAGAGAAATATATTTTCGATATGTATATTTGAAAGTAGTGCAAGTAGAGAATTAAACTTACTTTCGCACACTGTCAGGGGATCGACTGTTTTCAAGAGGCTTGTTGTTACATTGAGATTAGCTGTATTTTTTAGGAAACAGAAAGATGTAAGTCGAAATGTCAGTGAAAGACATCTGTCGACTTAGTTTTAGGCAAGTTTCCGGTTTCGAATAGGATTAATATATACGCGTGTT